>JAOEHQ010046191.1:0-11733 GCA_025447715.1 Asclepias incarnata
TATGATGCACAATAATTTTTAGTTAAGGGCAAATGATTGTTTTATTTGTTTTACTTTAATACTTGTTTTATTTGAACAAGAACCTATAAAAATATAGATAAAAAATAAAAATATAAATAGAGTTAATTGCACAAATCATCCCTGTGGTTTGCACAATATCGTGGTTTTCATCCTTCTAAGTTTTTTTTAGTGGATTTCGTCCTTAATCCAAACTTTTTTTGCAAGTTACATCCTTTTGACTAAAAAAAAAGGGGATGTAAACCGTAAAAATGAGCAAACCACAGGGATGATTTGTGCAATTAACTCTTTAATAATGTTAGTCAAAAGGATGTAATGTGCAAAAAAAAAAAGTTTGGATTAAAAACGAAATCAATTAAAAAAAACTTGAAAGGGATGAAAACCATAAAATTGTGCAAACCATAAAAATGATTTATACAATTAACTCATAAATAATTTAAATTTTGTGATTTTGTTCATTTAGCCTCCTGCTAAATCTTATCTTATTAATACTATATTGATATTGATGTTTCACACATTGGTAAGGCTACTAGGAGTAAGGCGTGCTCCTAGTTTGGAACGCCCAAAAAGCAACGAATACGCCTATGGAACATTACATCACGCCAGTTACAGGACCCAAGTAGGCGTTCCAAAAGAAAAAATGTGTTGGCCCGTTCTAGATTTAACGCCAAGACTTTGATCAAAATTGGTGGGCCCCCTCTGCAAATGTCAGTCCCCCATGTTTATAAATTACCCATCCACTCACTTTTCATATTATTTTATATTATTTTATTAATAAACGAATGAATATGCAGCTTTTTGTATTTCACTTTTTTTCTTTTTTCTTTCCCTCATCAAAACGCCATACCCTAATAAAAAGAGAGAGAAAGCTCCATTGCCATGTTGGCGTCACACGTTGAATGAAGTAGAGAAAAAAGACCCGCGAACCAAAATTATTATTATTATATAGATATATAGAATGACACTTTAAAAGTCAACTAAAAGGTAACTTTACCAACCACTTCAAGTTCAACTTAACCTTGAAAGACAAAATTCACAAACCAAAAAGAGAAAAAAAAAAAAAAAAACAAAGATTGAAAAAAAAGCCCTGAAGGAAATGGGGGCATTGATGAAGCTAACAGACACAATCCTGTTCATATTCTTTCTAATAATAGCAATTGCAGCACCACTAATTGATTCTCAAACATGTCTTCCTTTACATATCTTCCCAAAGGTCCTCATAAAACTCAATACTTGGTACATCCATGAATATGGAGATTACTTGGTCTCTGAAAAACCACATTTCTACGTTGGCGTTGTTTGGGTTGAGCTTCTTTTCGCTTGGCCCCTTTCCATCGCTTCGCTTTACGGTATTCTTGCTCAGAAATCTTGGTTGCCCACCACTTGTTTGATGTATGGCGTCTCCACTTTTACTGCTATGGTATTCTTCATCTTTTCACACTTTTTCTTGCTTTACACTTTTACTAATTCAAAGCCTAGTGGTAAAAGCTTGGTCTCTAAGGGCGAAAATACCTCGAGGTCCCATGTTGAAATCCGGGATACTCGCAAAGCGAGTGGTTTCCCTGGGATTAGTTGGCTCACAAAGCGGGTTAGATACCTAGGTTAACCAAAAAAACAGGGGCGTCTCTAGCGTTTTAAACATAGTCACATAAAACAAGGTACGCTTTGGTACGGGTACGCGGTACCGGTACGCAATTCGCTCTTGGCGACGAATTCGGTACGAAGGGGGTATACTCATTTCGGTACGAAGCGGTACGATGTACTATGTATTCGGTACGGTGTACCAAAAATAAAAACATAAGTAAACAAAATTTCATAATAAAAAGTTTTTAAGTGCCTAAGGTGAACTCCTGACATAGGGGAAGTTATGAGTTTAGTGCTTGTGTATAATTGATATATGTTGGTTTAGGGTTATAAGATTGTGAGATTACATATCGAATGTGGTTATAATTGGTTACTGGCAAAAATTCGAAGGGTTAAGTGTTTGTAAATGTGTTAAACTTTACGCGCAAATGCTACTATTATGTGTCTTACTGGAAAATTGCATAAATGGGTAACTTGTTATGATTTAATTTTTCTGTTTAAGTACAATTGATAATTCGAATCAACATTAACCTGTTACAAGGTTATAAAGCGAAGTTGCTTCTATATGTGCTAATTAATTGGACCCTTGATGGTTAATAATTGCATTAGTTGAAACAATTTAGATAGTACATGTACTCTTATTGAAATTTTAATACTAAGCTACTTAAAATGAGAATAACTGTATAGTAAGTTACTTATGTATGCAAGTTTCATAAATTTAAAACTTGCTTATGTATTTATCAAACTTTCAAATTTACCATTTGATGTATGTGACTATCTGACCTCTGACTTGTATGATGCCGTTTTTGATAACATGATGACTTATATAGCTGCCATATCGACAAAATACCACTTACCCGAAACGGAGGTCATTATAGAGTAGAGACATACAATAATAATTAACTGAAAGTTTGATACATGAAAATACAAGTTTTGAAATATAATACGTACTTTAGTCTTTTGTCCATAGTTGAAAATATTTAGAAACAGTTAACCCGTCTACAAGTTGTCAGGATATAACCTTGGTATCAAGTTTATAGTTTGAAACTTCGAATTACATTAGGATGCAACGTACTTGCATGAATGTTTCATAGAGGCTAGTGTGGTTTGCTTTATTCGAATCACTGGTATGGTGGTTACTAACCAACCAGATTGCAACACGATATCTACTTCAATAACCAAAATGGAAATTGAAATCTGCTTGTAGTCATGTAGTGGAGTGCAAACTTGCTTTCAGTGAATCAAATTGGAATAAAAAACCCAAGTTTATAGTTTTATTTATTTAACTGGATACTAAATGACCAAAATTAAAAACAAAATCTACTTCTATCGACTGGGTTGGAACTGAACAAGGACTAAGACCATTTGTCTAAGTATGCTGGTACCTTAGTTCAATCTTCCCAAACTTATAAGTATGAGAACATCACAATATTTTTGATTTTGAAAATGTAAATAAAGTTAAGTGTATGATCGGTGCAGTATTTTGTGCATTTGATCAAGAGTACAGTTGTGTTTTCATCGGAATTAATATTGAATTAGACAACTTGATGCTCTTGATGATGGGGTTCATTTTGGCCATCTAGGTTAAAAATAACCATGGCTTAATAATATTTCACATTTGTGAATCATGATGGTTCAGTGAGTTTCAGTGACTAACGTACTAACAATGAATGCCAGAGGATTTCCTCTTCTGATCAATTCATTATCTTTAAATTTATGTCATTATCATTAATTATATTAATTGGTTATAAGGATGTCAAGATATGTAATTTAAGTTTAATATACAATGCAACAGCACTGATAAATCCGTATTAGCGATCACAATTCAGACTTCTGTGTTCAGAAAGTTTTTAAGCCTTGGATCGTCCTAACCCATTAAATTTGAGTAATTTTCTGCTATATAGGTCATTTAGCCCATCATATTGAATTGGAATGCTGCATTTCCAGAGCAATTGTTGGCTTGACATCAACTAAACCTTCGCTTATTCTGTTGTACAGTTGTACTCTGATTTTCTGTTCTCAATCTTGCATGTGGTGGTAATTTTAACCCATTTATAAAAGATGCAGGTCGATTCAGTTTAGTTTTCTGGTTAAGGGGTTTAAGTAATAAAAAGCTAAGCTAAAACTGAAACTGCTTAAACGGGTTAAAAATTAGCCATTGCATAGTCAAGTTTTTGTTTTGACAACCTCCTAAGTTTCTTTATTTGAAAGAATTAGATCATTAATGCAGTAATACGTTTTGTAATAAAATGTAATATACTAATTATCTATGAAACTAATAAACTGACAAAAAAAGAAGAAAGTGAGATCATGTATCCATTTTGACCCACCCTCAAGATATACCAGTTTGGCCTGTTACCCAACTAGCCTAGTCACCTATTGTGCCTTTCATATTCATTGATATGGCTCTTTTATATGAATTATTGTTCGCTGAATATGGAGAATAAAGCGAGTCAGAAACAGGACTGAATAATAAAACCAATTGTTTTCATCTTTGTTCATGTATTTTTCTTTGCCAGGCTGCAATATTATTCGAACTTGTGGGATCTGGAAAAGCATCAGAAAAGCTACTGAAGATGTACTCCTCTTTCATGGGTTTTGCTGTTTTAGCCATCTTGCGGGGCCTGTTACCACATTCTCGAAGGTCAAATGCAATTGGCACACGACCTGCTACGTTAAGGAAAAAGAGAGCTTGAATGGCTTTACCAAAATCTGCACAGGGCGTGAAGCTATCTCAGATCTTCATATCTCGTGCTGATCCACATGAAAGTTCCATTTCAAGTTTTGCCCTTTTTGTATCAGTATATTTGTATTATGAATCAATGCATGTTTGTAACTTAGTTCTATGAATTCTTTAAAAACAAGGCTTATTATATTGTTGTAATTGGGTGTAGAAACTGTGATTTTCTCATTAGTCTTGGTACAATTATCTTTATATCGGCATATCATTTTTCAAAATGCATAGTTGTACAAGCAGCATAGGACATCTAAGATATATCTCTAATGTCATTTGAATATCAAAAAATAACAATCCATGAACTTGGCAAGAACTTGTAAACAAAACGGTTTAGTGGAGAGCGATCCTTGTTTAGGCTTATCGTGGGAAATTTTAGTTTTTTTTTCCCGTGTATATGGCCTAACCAGTATTCATGTGAATGTTTCGTAGGTTTTTTTTACCAGGCCATTGCATTATGTTACATTCTAGACTAAACTAGTAATTTTACCTGCGCGTTGCCGCGGAACATGCTTTTTAGAAGATAATGTTTTGGATACAAACATGATAAAGTCATTAACAAACATTATTTTGGGATTGTTGTCATATACACAAAACAGCCACGATTACTTGCAAGGAAAATAACAATAGTCTCAACAAACAAAACAAATATAGATGCAACTATATGACATAATGTCTTAAAGTGATATAATTAGAATAATAATGTGCAAAAAAAATTCTCAAAGTGAGTATACAAAAGACTTTGTTTATGTTTAAGAGAGTTATACCAATTGTATAAAAAAGTGTTATAAGTGTAATACAAATACATTTATGTCAAATCTTCGAATTCAATTTTTTTTAGAAAAGTAACAGAACATGTAGTAATAATAAAAATAACATATAACAACAATAAGAATAATATAAAAAAAATGATAAAAGCATAGACCAAAACAATAATTATATTCACACATATAATGACACTCCGTAGACGGTGATGAAATATAGTTTCTTGCTATAAATGTTACACGAACGTAAAATGTAACAATGATGAAAGTTACATATAACAAAACGGGAAAAATAATCAAAATCAAATGTTAAAAAAAAGGCGATGGTGAGAATCGTTAAGTTATAAAGTTCGGGGGTGAGAAAGAAAAGCAAACAAACGAAAGAAAAATCCCCAGAGGTACAACCGTAAATGTGTGAAAGTTGTGTGATAGAATCATAAGAACCCAAAAGTTTGGTGTTAAAAAAATGAAAATGAGAAGTTGATTGATATCAAAAGTTAAAAAAAGTGAAAACTTTAAGGATAAAATTAAAAAATGGTGTTAGGTTATGTATTGTACCTTATGCAACTTTGCTTGTAAAGCAAAGTTGCTTTTTAGTATATAGATAATGCCTTACTACTAGAGTACTAGGCTACATTGGAGATGAGCTCGATGTAGTTTCAAGAATATTACACTACATTATTGCTAAACAATAATCATTAACAAAAATAATTTCTTCATAAATAATAATAATAATAATTGTAAATTTTAGGGTAAAATACACAGATGATACCTATGGTTTGTCTAAAATTGCTGGTTTGATACCTCTATCTTTAAGACAGTGTGTGAAATTACCAAAAACACCCTTACGTGCACGACACATGGAGTGTTTTTAACGGCCCTTTGACGGACATTACCTCCAGGTATGGTCCGAATGGAATTTTGACAACGTTGGGTATGATCCAAGTGGAAATAAAAGTCGAGGTATGAAACTAGTCATTTCGGACATAATTCAGGTACCATTTCAGTAATAATCCTTTTGTTTTGTCTTAAAATAAGTGTCTATTCTCAAAAATACGTATCAAATTTATCATTTTACTTTTGACGCTCTTATTCACAAACCTGATTCTTAGGAGTATGTACAAAAGCAGCAACAACAACAACAACGGTACCCAATCCCTGCATAAGCGGGGTATGGGGGAGGTAAGATATACGCAGTCTTGCCTTTACCCGAAGGTAAAGAGACTGTTTCCATAAGGACCTCCGGCCAAAACTGGTAAAGAACAAGTGGAAAATAAGGAGTAAGTAGCCATACCTGTCGGCCGCGTCTTGCATATCTGCATTAATAATATGGTAAAAATAACAAAAAGAAAAAAACAAATAGAACAAATTAAAGATTCAACACCATTTAACCATATTAGACAAGCAATGTCAAAATCATGTTAACAGTAGAAGGAAAAAGAAAACGGAAATAGAACAAATCAAATGTGTATATTTTAGTCAACTAAATCACCAAATTCTTACTATGTGACAAAGATTTGATTTAATTATACACGTATACACTCGATCTACATAAATTTTCAGGGACCAAACTAAAATATCATGCATGTTTCATCTTATTACATAAATCATTGGATTTTAACTTTTAAATAAAAGTTTTAGTGACAAATATTACACACAACTACATAAATATTTTTTGGATTAACATACGTGTTGTAGCAGTATGGTGTTGCGGGTTAATTAACCTTTGTTTTTTTTTTTTTTTCCATTTACTTACTTAGTAGAAGTTGATTGTGAAGCAATAGCACAACGGAACAGCTTCACGTATCATTTTCCCATACTATCACTTATGTTACATATGATTTGTGCAAATTTTAAAAGCCACAAAATTGTTTCAAAACAAATCCAAAATGTGTTTAAATTCAAGTATTTCCAATGGATGCACAAGAATCGTGGTGTCGTTTGCAAACAGAAAATGAGTTATATTGACATATAAGATTTTGACCCGTGTTAACACATGAGCTAGCTTCATAAGGGTTTTTTTCTTTAGAAGAGTAGTCAATGATTCTAAAATATTAATCTGCATAGTAAAGGGGTTTCTTGATTCAATGTGATATAATCAAACATGTCCAAGATTTTAGCTCGCATGCAAATTACCAACAAAATAAGTAGGTTTGCCTTATTGTGTGATCACGATATGACCAATAGCTTACATTAACTATCTGAACTCAAGAAGCCAAAATATAGATAGATCATCAATGTTTGACATATAAGTTTGATTAAAGTGGTAGACTTACTCTAAACACTCATAATTAGATAAGTACTGGCTTTCCTAATCTATATGTAGACATTTTTAGAGTTAAGGTTTTAGCTTCCATTTCAAAAACCCACCCGCATTGATTTTTGAAGTCAAATATTTTTCTGTGCCACTACAAAGTTGTTTGTTATTAACAGAATTAATAACAACCCGTTGATTGGGTTTGGGTTTTTTAACCTTTTAGTACTTGATTGACTAGAAAAGAAAGAGTCTAAGCTTCGATAATTGTCAGTATCTTTTTGCTTTGTTTTGTTGTTTTGTTTTTATTTTTTTTATTTTGCACTTTATTAAACAAGAAGTGTGAGAATTTAATATGTTTTAAATTGTATAGCAAGGATACGTTGTTAAAAGGTTACGACTTACGAGTGACAACGACCGACAACCGTAATAGTTGTGTAAAAGAGGGAGTTTAATGGTATATATTATTATATAAGGCAATGTTTTAAAGACCGGTTTTCAAGTTGAACCGAAATTTTTTTCGAACTAGCCTATATTTTCTAGGGTTGTCAATGGGTTCGGTTTCGGGTTGGCGGGTCAAAAATCTCTGACCCTAACCCGACCCATTAAAAGTTTCAGGTCAGAAATTTCAATCCTGACCCACAACCTGTCAACCCGAACCCAACCCACCAACCTGAAAAAAATCGGGTTGACGGGTTGGCGGGTTGACGTGTTGATTTCAGGTCAAACAGGTCATATGGGTTGGCGGGGTGGTGGGTTTATTTCGGGTCAAATGGGTCGTGGGTTGGAAGGTTGGCGGGTCAAATGGGTTGATGGGTTGATGGGTCAACCTGTTAAAAAAAATTATATAAACTTAAAATATTTTCAGGTTGACAGGTCGACCTGTTAACCCAAAGGGTCAACCCAAACCCAACCCGAAAAAAACCAGGTTAGTGGGTTGACGGGTCGAGATTTCACAAACCTAACCCGGTTTTTTCGGGGTCGGTTTCAGGTCGGGTCGAGTATTGACAGCCCTAATTTTTTCTACTACGACAATTACTCCAAGAAAAGGTAGAAGAAACAATGTCATTAAATACATCGATATATGCTAGTAACAATATCCCATTAAAGACAACATTAATCGCCTCTAAAATGGTCTTGGACTTTTTTTAATATTTGCAAGCCCGAAATCCAAGCTAGGCAATATATCAATGGGGCTCACGTCAGGAATATCAAGCTGAAGCCAAGACTTCCTCAATGTACGGAGAAATTTACGATCTTATTTTCAATATATATATGATGTATTGTGAGATTCATATATTATTTGATATCCAACTTTTGGAATTTTCTTTTGGATTCTTCAATACTATGCATTTCTTCAACAATTCCATATTTTTTTAAGTAATGATGACGAGGATAAAAAAACAAAAAACTCTTCACTATATATTGGGTATCCTGGAATCAATAATTCCACACAACATACCATTAAACACATATAGAGTTAAAATAAAGCTAAATGAAGCAATCCACAATAATCTTTTTTGTTCTCTTTTCACTAAATATTTCCTTATTCATATCATGCAAAAATGCCCAATCCATTGAAAAGTTGAGAGGCAAAAACGCAACTTTGGGGCAGCATGTAAAAAATTCAGATCATAAAACACAAGTCAAGTTTCATGCACGCTCACTCCTTGCATCCGGCAATACAAGGGCGACTATGACGATTAATAGCTTTGAGAAAGGCGGAGATGGTGGAGGGCCGTCTGAGTGCGACGAACAATACCACTCAAATAACGAACCTATCGTGGCATTGTCCACTAGGTGGTACAATAACGGGCATAGATGCTTAAAGTATATCAATATATATTACCGCAGTACAAGTGTACGAGCTAAGGTCGTTGACGAGTGTGACTCCAACAACGGTTGCAATGACGATATCGTGGACGCGTCTTATGCCGTCTGGGTTGCCCTTCAGGTGTCGAGGAGTGAATGGGGGGAGACACAAATTACTTGGTCAGATGCATAATGTGTACGTGTTTAACTAACGTTTATGTGTTATGCTAAGTTTTTATTTGCTTTCTAAATAAAGTGTTCCCGTATGTTTAATTTGGTTTCTTAGTTGGCTTCGAGCCATTGTATTATTTATTAGTCTCGACTTTATAAAGTCTCCTTTTGTTGTTGGGCTTTCTATCAAGAGAGTGGATGTTATCTCCTAATATACTAGTCTCTCCGTCTTATTATATGTGTTTTGTTTTAACTTTTCAAAGTCTTTTTTTATTAAATTGACTTTAAATATATTTATTTGTGTTATATAATATTTGATGAAAATTATACAAATAAAAACACATTTAAAACTCAATCCATTCATATAATTTTGATCAAATATTATATAACACAATTGGAAATATTTAAGGTCAAAGTTCAAAAACATAAAAAGACAAAACATAACACATATAATAGGACAGAAGGAATATAAATTATTAGGACGGTGCCTATAGGCACTCACTTCTTAGTTCTTACCCACTTTTTCCCTCCCCATGGCCCACCCCCAAACACGCATATATAAAGTAAAAATGAGAAGGGAAAAGAGGTCCACATTAAATGTCACCGGCACATTTTCTTGATGCAAATGAAGACGCCTTGGTGATGAGGTCTTGGTGCCTATAGCATCTTTGAAGGCGCATGCCAAGACGCACTATAAGCACTCGCCTTAATATAATTTAAGGCCTATTGTTATAAAGATACAAGAACACCCATATTATTTCGGCTACATCAGCGCCACATCAATATTTCTTTCCCCTAGAACACCCCCAAGATCATCCACTTGTTATAAGACCTTATTTTTCACCACATCCTTAAATATTTTATTATTTTCTTACGCTGAGCATATGCCGCCTCTTTAGGGAGGGGCCTAACTTCAATAATGAGGAAGTCATGGGTTCAATTTTCACATGAAACAAAATATTAGGATGTTCCATATTGGGACATGAGTTTTCTCTCTCATATGATGGGTTTCCTCTTGTTGTGAGGAGAGGATCGGGTGGACATGTGGTCTGTCAATAATCAAAATTTGTCGTTTAAAAAAAAAATTGCTTTTAAAAATGGCTAATATTTGATCAAGTCTTTTACCTCTTAAATTTTTTTTTTTCAGATTTTAACCTTTAACACTGGTATTTCTAAGTGTTTGTTGAAGTAATATATAAGTAGAATACATTTGTTCGATAAAAAAAACAATACTTTTAAAAATGGTGATTTTATCTCAGAGAATTCTCGTCCCTGAATTGAGGAAAGGCAACAAATACGGGCCTTCTAAGAAACAATCCGGATTGGTGCAGGCCCATACACATACCCAAAAGGCCAGAACCAAGCCCATATCTTATGGTAAAAAAAGAAGAAAAAAAGTTAAAATAAAACAAATACAAATACTACAAAAAGCGGTTTGACGGCAAAATCCAAAAACAAAAGTTGGAAAAAAAAAAAGGAATGGAAATTGAAAGCAAAAACGGGTCCAAAATCCAACTAAAAAACCCATCAGAAACAATCAATTTCGGCAGAGAATCAATACTACCCTCCTTCAACAACCCCAAAACAGTGTCACGTCATCACATATCC
This sequence comes from Asclepias incarnata, assembly GCA_025447715.1. Classification (NCBI taxonomy): domain Eukaryota; kingdom Viridiplantae; phylum Streptophyta; class Magnoliopsida; order Gentianales; family Apocynaceae; genus Asclepias; species Asclepias incarnata. Next base: position 10,946 of record JAOEHQ010046191.1, read on the forward strand.
TTCAAAGTCAACGAAAGTCAAACTTCCGTTGACTTCAAAGTCAAAGGCAAAAACCCCATCTGGGTTTTACACAAAAACACAAATGAAATAAAGGTATATAAGTGTTCAGAAAATGGTGTAATGAAAGCAGGGGATTCTTTTTGTGTTTGTTCAAAAGACCCAGTTTGGTTTCATTTGAAAAATGTTGAGAATGATGATATTTCGAGATACGACGACGTTTTGGAAGAGAGTTTAGAGGAGTTTGGTTTTGGTGATGATGTTGAGAGTTGTGGTGATGTTGTAGATATTGATGATCCTGTTAAAGGTTTGGCTGTTTTGTATTTTATTATAAATTTTATTATATGTTTTTGAAATGTATTTAACTTGTCAAGTTTTGTTGTTGTATGCGTTTTGATTTTAAATGTTATTTTTTTCCGTCCCATTTTAAGTGTCCATGTTTAATTAGCAAAAATTGTCAGTTGACAAAATGATATCTTAAAAGTATTAGAATAAAGTTGTCTCAAAAATGACAACTTTTGGGTTTTGTCTAATGATTAAGGATATTATTGGAATTCAACAATTAACTTTCAAAAGTGGACACTTCAAATGAGACGGAGGGAGTAACTTGTAAGCCGGTAACTGGCGAAGCTTGAAGGAATTCAGTGGGGGTCGGGATCTAAATTTTTTTTTCCCTAACACTATTTTTCGGGTAATATAAAAAAATGGGGGGTTGAAACCGAATATACCGAAATTTTTCTACACGAAAACTATATACCCCTATATCGCAAAAAAAAATTCGGGGGGTCGGG
>JAOEHQ010046192.1:0-33532 GCA_025447715.1 Asclepias incarnata
AAATTTTTAAATCAATCTCAACCATTGATTATTCTTTACATGGTGATTGTTTTTTGAGTTATTTAGGTGCAATTTTAAAAGGGAAAAAATTATATATTTATGTGTCTGTCGATATATATATATTGTTTAATATATATTTATTTTTATATAGTTTGTGATTTCATGTATAAAAAATAAATGGGAAAAAAAATATAGAAATTGAGGAAGTTTGGAGAAATTTGATGAAAGTAGCACCACCATTTTAATAAAATTTAAAGAAATTTGGGGTGAAATAAGGGGAATAGTTTTTATTAGATAATAATGATGTGACAATTTAGAAAAATTTGGGGTTGGGGTTAGTACTCCCTCCCCCTAACGATTTACCCATCGTTATAGATGTTCTTAGTCAATCATGTGACATTCTTTTCTATCTATATATAACTAAGAGAGGATAATTTAACGCATATGTGTCATTAGTCTTTAGTCGCCATGTCAGATTTTGCTTAGTTGTCAATTCCTCTTTTATTTTTGTATTTATAGTAAGTATTATTATTATTATTATTAATTCTCTTTATATATATATATATATATAAAGAGATAATTATAAAGACAATATAGATATGGATGATATTTAAAATTTCCAAATATGATGTCTTTTTTTAAGATAATCTAAATTACCAATTTTAAATTCAATTTTTTAACAGCTTTTTCAAAAGTCAACTTATTATTATTACTCCCACATGTAGACTTGTTTTTGTGAATATTTTTAGTCAAATATTACGAGTACAAATTCTACTACGAGAAATATATACGTTGATTTCTAATTCGGCTTTATGATAATCTTCTTTATCGATTATCATTTGTAATCTTCATTTCAAAGTCAGACTAGAATTTGAGGTATATTCATGTTTTTCTCTATTTTCATAAACAACTTTAGATCTAATCTTCTCTTTTTCATTAGTTTAACTTGAATTAGGCTTTGATCATAAATACTTAAGGAGGTATATAAGTATATCTCTCTTTCTCTCATTTTTCAACTAAGTTTTCATTTTATTAACCTAAAGTATCTAATGGTATAGTATTTGTTCTAATGCAATATTTTTTAGTTTATGAATACTATATGTTATTTTGTCCCTTCCAGCCTATCTTAAGTAGCCGGTTTTATATGTATATTCTAATTGTGCGACTACATTATTAGTTAAAACTATCTTTCAATGCCTCCTATAATTACTATGTTATGGAATAAACTTTCTTTATAAAATATTTTGCATCATACTCCCATTGAATTGTTTAATATATAGCTATTTTAGTCCTTTATTCAGTATTTGTACAATACTATGACCACAAAGATGTTTATATACTTTAGACTGTGCCTTTTATTAATTCAATGATAATTATCATTTTTCAAATGGGGTTGTTTATTATATTATATTTAATAAATACATATCATAAAGAAGATTCTTATGTTTTATAAATATTATGTTTCATTAGTCATGTTTTAACATATTTGACATATATCATATATTCATAAAGGGTTATATTCATGTGAATCTTAAAAAAATGGTGAAAACCAAAGGACTAATCTAGTAATCTCAGACACACATTTACCCCCTCTTCTCCCCCACTTCTTCCCGTTTTTATTTTTTTACCTTATATTTTTCATTTTTTTTACATCTTTTTAAATAAAAACTCATACAAAAAAAAAAAATTTGTTTTTTTTTCTCTAGCGACAATATCCAATCAAATTTGATTGGTTAAGCCAATCAAACTGGATTGGTAAAAGGCAAACACTTTTTCACCACCACTTTCGTTACCACCAGCACACTTTTTCCGATAATGATACGGTAGGGCGAAGCCCTTAATCGAATGGGCGTAGCCCGTTTAGGGGGGCTTCGCCCTTATCGGTCATAGACCTCAAGGAATTTATAAAGGGGTTGGAAGCCGAACGCATCTGGGAATGGTCTGGATTTGATGGGCAGCGATCAAGAGATGGTGGTGATTGGATACGGTACGGGCTCTGCTCTCGGAGATAGTTTGATTGGCTTAACTAATCAAATTTGATTGGACACATGTGTAAATACACAAATACAAACAAAAAAATGAAAATTAAAAAGTCATCGAAAGTATATCGAATGACATATCTAATGAAAGAGGACGGAATTTTAAGAACACACATATAATTTTTATAGTTTATCGATGTACGGTTTTTGAGATAAAAGATTTTGAATAAATTAGATGAAACTTATGATTTATCAAGATGAAGGGCTAGGATTGGTTTCTTTGGACTCACCCTAAATCTTGGACTCAAATGAACAAACATCTATTCATAAATTATAATCTTATTATTTGCATCAGTCGTAATCTGACAGTTTTTATATTACCATAAACTATGAATAATATTGTAACTGTCAATTGCTTTTTATTTACGTTCTCAGTCAGCCCCGTGCATCATCGGGTTTAATCTAGTATGTTATATATGGGTGGGTGCGTTAATATATATATATATATATATATATATATATATATATGACTATTTTTAAAAGATTTGTAATGTTTTTTATTTAATGTAATATTATTTTAATTAATTTTGTGTTTTAAATAAATGAAAATGATGTGGTGATGATGTGATATTGGGAAGTTGAGTATTTGGTGAGGATGATGGTATTTAATGTCCGTTTGGTTCATATAATGTTTTTGAAGGAATTGGAATCTGTCAAAGGAATTGAAATTTGATGGAATTGAAATCTGAATGAATTGGAATCTGAATGAATTGGAATTTGAATGAATTATAATCTTTTTGTGTTTGGTTGACCGGAATGGATTGGAATTCATAATAATAATAATAATAATATTGATAATGATAATAATAATTAATAAATATATTTGTTAAATAGTAATAGTAATATTTTTTTACAAATAAAAAAATTATGTAAAATATTTTATTTTTTTATAAAATAATATTTTTTATAAAATAATATTAAATTTTATAAACTAAAATTAATTTTTTATAAAATAAATATTTTTTATAAAATAATAATAAACTTTATAAATATTAATAAAGTTTTATAAAATTATAAATTATTCCTAACTAATAATCATTAAGAATAAAAATTTTGTTTAATAATAATAATAATTGATACATATAGTTTTAAAATATATAGTAAATATAATTATAATAAAAATTTTATAATCAATTAATAATTATAGAAGAGTTTGCTTTATCAAATTTTGAATTCCATTGGAATTTCAAACTTTCCATCTATTTTGCTAAGGAATCTTGAATTCCTTCATGATGGAATTTGAAGGATTGCAATTTCATATCTTTGCGAACCAAACAGCTCATGGAATGGAATCTGAATTCCATTCTGCCAACCAAGCAGGATATGGAATGGAATTTAGATTCCAATTCCATCAAATTCCAAAAAATTCTGCGAACTAAACAGCCCCTTAGTGGTGAGGATTTGGGGGCCTTATTGGCATAGGCCATATAATCTCTCTCTCTATATATATAAATCCCTATCTCCAAGTGACGATGTGGCATACTCGAGAGCTCGCCACGTCATCTTTTTCCAACGTGGCATCCGTATGTTGAACGTCTCTTAAAACTTGACAAATCATCATCTAGTCAACAGCCACATGGGCATCTGTTTTTATCAATTTTAAATAGAAAATTAAAAAGCTAATGGCAAGATTAGAACCCATGACCTCTAACATCTAATGCGAAGCACAAACCACTTGATCCAACTTAATGTTTGTTTACTTTTTGCAAACCATGGTAAATATTTAGTGAATATTAATACTCATTAGAAGAGGTATTATACAGATTCAAAATCCAATTACACCACATGGCCAACCATAATGATATTAGGGCATGTTTGGTAGGATGGAAAGGGAATGTGAGAAAGGGAAAGGGAAATACTTCCCTTGTTTGTTACGCATAGAGAATGGAAACAAAGAATCATTTTTTCATTCTCTTTCCCACTTATCCATTCTCTTCAAAAAGCTATAGAAATGTGAGAATGGAAACAAAAAATATCTCACCACCACCACACTTCATCTCACCAATAGACATCACCACTTCTCCACACCACCACCACACTTCATCTCACCACCGGACATCACCACCACTACCACCATTGGACATCACCGCCGGTCATCACCAGGAACCACCACCACTACCAAGCCGAGCACCTCCACCATTCCACCCCGATCTTCTGGTTCTCCTTCTTTGAAACCCACCGGACATCACCACCACTACCACCACCGGACATCACCGCCGGTCATCACCAAGACGAGCACCTCCACCATTCCACCCCGATCTTCTGGTTCTTCTTCTTTGAAACCCACCGGACATCACCACCACTACCACCACCGGACATCACCGCCGGTCATCACCAAGCCGAGCACCTCCACCATTCCACCCCGATCTCCTCCCTCGAAACCCACTGAACCTTGGTTCTTCTTCTTAGATGTTTATTATTATTATTATTATTTGGGATTTTTTATTTATTTTTGATTCTCTGGTCATAACAAACGGAAGAATCGTTCTAGTTTTCTCTATTCCATTCTCTTTCCATTCTCTTTCCATTCTTTGCTTTAATTCCATTCTTTACCATTCACATGTACCAAACATGCCCTTAGTTTTTGGGAGATTGTTATTGTTCTTTCTTTTGGGCAACCCAGCAACCCATTTATTCACATTTTATTTCATTTTGGATCCATTTTTCCAGGTTGTGATATATTCCAGTAGAAAGGGATTAACACACTTACACACAAAATATCTATATTGTCATCCAAACACACTCTTTCTCTCCCAAGGCTAAAAAATAGGGGAAGCCCAAAGAGAGGGGACCCGACCCCAGCCTGGCCCCACTTTATTTGGGGAACAAATCTTAGGAGAACTTTCATCTGTGTCATATAAGCTGACATGTCAAGACAAGGCATTGTCCACATAGGATTGTGAGGTCATATGATGATGAAATTGGTGTGTTTATGGAGGTGTTTATACTATGTGTTTAATAGATAATGTGTACATATATACGTATAATAAGCTTTTGTTTTTTTAAATTTGAATTTGAATATGTGTACTATCTATCAATTAAATCAATCATATTAATCAGATTCATTTTCTAAAATTCTAAAAAATTATATCTTGTCTCTTTCTTCAATCCTCTAACATCTCTCTTCCTTGTTCCTTCAATCCTCTGATTACACCAAAAATTCAATCTTTCATTTTTTTTTTCCTATTGATTTCTTCTCCTAAAAAAAGATTCATAATCAAAATTTGTTGAGGTAATCTGAATCTTTAAGAATTTTTTCATATGAGGTATTTTTCTTTAATTTATATATATGGGTTTTAATCTATGTCTCTTCCTTTTCAATTCTAAATATCAGTATTTATTTTTTACGGTAGATATTGATGCTTAAATCTCATCTCCATTCTCTATATTTTCTGATTTTTCGAATTATTTGGATTTAAGAAGAATAACAGAAGACGAACTTGGTTGGTAAGTTTTGTGTTTAATAAATGGTAAGTTTTTCCTTAAATCAATAAAAAACTTACCATTCTCTATCTCATACCGCCTGCTGTGTGTGACTCGATTTTATAAAATTATTTTGATTATTATTGATTAATTTATTTTAGATAATTTAAATCTTTCATGTTCATCTTAATCTCCAAATAGTTTGGTGGTAACACGGCCGCTCAGGTTATGAAGAACCTGTTGCTCATCATCTTCTTCATCTTCTTATTTTGTATTTTTTTTTTTTTACAGGCATTCTAAAAGTAATAGTAATATTCAAGGTTTGATTGAAAAGTTTAATCTTCAATCAACAGGTGTATTATGTGGATGTTTTACAGGTATAAGATGAAAGGTTGAATGGTATGTTTGTTTGGATTGAAGAAAAACAACACCAAAAAAGGGATTTAATGGTAAGTTTTTTGTAGATGTTGAGAAGTGCACAAAAGATGTTTGTTAAAATGCTTGAAAGAAAATTTCAATCCACTTATGATTTATTCATATATTTATTTATACTTTTTATAAATGACATAGATACTTTCGTTTATTGAATTGGGTATTTTTTTTAATATTATTTAAGTGTGTTTATTGAATTGGGTATTTTTTTTATATTATTTGTTGTAAAAAATTATATAGTTTATGTTTTATGTTTGTGAAGATAAAGGAGAGAAGATGATTACGTGGTGTCGAGATCAGTAATAATAGAAGAACATTGGGAGGTATTAATGATTTGAATAAATTTAATTATTTATCTAAATTCATGTTTTTTTCCGGATTGTAAGATTCTGATTTTCAACATGAACATTGAATGATGGAACATGTGAGCATTCAACTATGAAACAATGATCTTGATAAGCTGGAACTCTGATCTTGATAAAACACTCAAAAATTTTCAAGTTGAAGGAGATTGTTTTGGCTCTCTAGAGTGAAATGGATGTTGAGTTATCAGAAAATGCAGTTGAAGACATCTTGGATAAGGTAGTGATCATGGGTTTTTGGCTTCAATCTTGACTATTTAGTCATCAAGGTAGTGAACATGTTGGTATATATATTGACCTTTTACAACTGATTCTTCTTATTATACTACAGGGAAATCACTCAAGCGTTCCCAAACTTTGTGTTTGATACTCAAGTCTGAGATTGAGGCAGCAAAGCTGCCCGCTACAAGTCATCTTTCACAGTACCATGTCCAAGTTTTGTTTGTACAAGGATCTGCTTTTCATCATTGCGAGCATGAACTGCCGATTTTTGTAAGTTAAGAGACCATTTTCTTGTGTAACGCACGTTGTGTGACCGTTTAACGATCCAAGTCGAGGTGATATTCCACTGGTAAATTGACTATATGCAACTCCCTTCTGATATATCTTCAAAATTGTTGATGTGTTTCTTGATTGAATTAATTTTGTGATGTCTTAGATGTTAATAATGTGAGAAATAGTATGATTGGCGAAACTGAAAACCGATCATCACATTTACTTGCTGCAAGTGTTTTAATAAATGGTGTAGATATTTCTTCTTTTTTAGATTATAGGATGAGAATATGCATTTTCTTTTAATTTGCATTTTTGTTTAGAAGTTCAAATTACTAAAGCTTACTAACCTGCTTACGTGCAATGTGCTAATCAAAATGTGGATGATCATCAAGGTTTTGCTAACAATTTTCAAGGTGATTATTGCACTTTGAAGAATCAGAATAGATAATAATTTATATTTTAGTGCGCTTTCTTATAGGTAAGTCCTTCAACACACTCACACACATATCTTTTTATGACTTTTTGTTTGTTGAACTATTTATTTAGGAGGAGTATGATAAACATGATCCAAAAGGGTGGGTTAAAAAGGGTGCACCATAGCTCTGGTGATTTGGGATTGCTATGGAACGAGCAGCAAAAAGGAACATACATGGTTGACTCACTTGATGATGTGAAGGAACAAGTTTTGGAGGAGGAGGATGACTTTTTTGAAGTGGAGCATGAAAAATTACCTTTGGATGATCATGTAAACTCAAATCATAGGTATTTACACCCTTTTGTTCTTTTTATTATTGTTTGGTATATTTAAAAAGTGCAGCATAGTTTTCTCGTGTAATCTTATGTCTAACATTTGAACTTTTTTCCCACTTTAGAACCAGGTTTTTACATCATTATTTTGCTTGATGTTGGTTATATGCATCCATTTTAAACTTATAGATTATGTTACGACAATTAATGTTTTGGATGGACTGTAGAACTATAGGTATTTATGTATGTAACTGTAAACTCATTAGCTATTATTTCAAATAGTATATTTAGTGTAACCTACTTAGTTTCAATAATCAATTTAAGCCTTTTAATTACCCCAGTAAATTGTGTATCTTCCCGACTAACATGTAGAGGAGGATCATTATAATCGGTGTTATTTGTATTTCTAATGTTCTTCAAACTACATGTGTTTTTTGTGTGGCTCTTGAACCACAAAGACATTGTACATACAGAAGGTTCAAGTAAACTAATGGAATTTAGCTATTACTACATTATGCAAGGGTTCAAGTAAACTTTTATTTTGTGTATTTAAATAAATCAAAGAAATCTTCTTGATTTTATTAGATTATTTTTTTTATGTGTCTTCTTATTATCTTATAAAATTCGCAATACCTTTTAAATATACAAATTTGATTCTCATTTTATGTTGTTCCTTGGATCAAAAAATGAAAAACTACAAAACTTCTTAATACTCTTTATTTTCTTACGTTATAAAAAAAACATAAATCAAATTTTTTTAAGATTTCAAAATTTTAAGCAAAAGTATGTAATTTGTAAAATAACTCTTCTTTTTGTTTTAGTTATTTTAAGTAACTTTCTGTTAATATGTAAAATAACTTAATATATATTTTTTACATTCACTAACTAATCAAAAAATGCACAACTATTTTTTAAAAAAATAAAAAATAAAAAAAATTAATTCCATTATTTCATTCTTTTTTTTTTTGGGTAAAACAAAACATTTTTCTCATCCTTACTATTAATATTGTTAATAAAAACTTAATTCCACATCCCCGCCTATCAGGCGGGATATCGATCTAGTAGAAGTAATAAATCATAAATAGCCGACCGTTAGAGTCTCCACCACGTACACACACCGAGTCCCATATCGACTTTGTAATCGAACATTTAATTCACAGAAGATGTACGTGGTTCACAGTTTCACACGCATCATCAAACAAACAAAGGGCATCTAAACTCTGATTTTGTGATTTAATTATTGATCTTGCTAATGTTGGTCAAGAGTTTGTTAAGAACTCTAAACTCTGATTTTGTCTCCATATATGAGCTATACTCGGAAACAAACAAACAACAAATCCATGTTTGTATCTCATAGAGTCTTAGGTAGGAACAAATTAATGGACATCATTCATTGAAGACGTAAAGATGGAAATATGGTGAACTTAAAGTCGTTGAAACAAAGAACTTACTAAAATTAGAAACACTTTTGCACCACTTAATCCCTCTATCCAAACCATCCCCATAATTTACAGCACAATTTGGCATAATGCCAATATGCCATATATAGCATGTTTTAGATGCTTGTGTTGGAAAACTAACTAATTAGGTCTTTCTCTTGTACTATTTTTCCTTAAAATCAGCCAATTAACATTCTAAATTATCTTGAAATATATAAGTATATGTTATGTAAGGCATATTTGTAATTTTCATAATTAAAATTTATAATATATAAATTAAAATAAATTAAATGAGTTAATTATAGAAATGAAAAGTTTGATTAAAAATATAAAGTAAATATTAATTAAGATTTAAGCTGCAAGGATAGAAAGGTTAATCATAATGCTTGTTGTGTATGTATGACATTTGTAGATGGAATTGAGGCAGTAATTAGGATTGTGGGTGTTAGTTGGAGCGAGAAGAGGTGTTTTTTTTAACGTACTTGTAAGTAGCTTTTATTATTCGGAGGTTCTTAGAAAATTTTGAATTTATTTATATATTTTACATCATTGTTTAACATTTTCTCCATTTCAAATAATTCTCCATTTTCTTAGTTTAATTTGTTCTAAATTAATTACTCATTTTTAAAAAAGACTAGACATAATTAATAATGTAACACCCCAGTTGGCATAACACTTCTAAATTACAACAAAAAATCATAGTAGGAGTCGGTAATATTGGTAGCCCACAATTTAAAGCTTATAAGGACTTCAAATTTCTATTGTTTTATCAATATGAAACGAGTCTCACAAACTCTTCCACTAAAACTTTTGACGTCCTTGTCAAACCTACAAAACAAGGATCCATACCTCGGGAGGTATATGAGTTTCGTACCCACTATACCTCGAGAGGCTAAAGCTTATACCATTTGTAACACCCTAAAGATAAAAGCAATGGATTGGCCCAACACCTCCAAATCGCAACTAAAAACCATGGTAAGGTATATTAATAGCCCGCAACTTAGAGCTAATAAGGGCTTTAAACTTTTTTTTTTTTTTTCTAATATGGGACGGGTTCTCACAAATTAACTTTCTCACATTGCTCCTAATTTAAACTAGTATTACAAAAATTAAAAAATAACTAAATAAAGAATGAAATATAAAACTGTCATTTAAAAAATTATAATCGTTACAATGTTTTAAAAGTGTATTTTTTTTTTCCTACTAGTCGGATATATTTGGACAAAGACCATTAACGATGTAATTCTACTTTATTTGAGAGGCATTAGATAGGGTTATAAATGAACAGAAATTCAATGAACAACTGTTCAAAGGAAAGTTCATTCGTGCTTATTCGTTTAGTTAAATGAACGAAAATGAATAAAAAAATTCGTTCGTTTAAAACGAAATGACATAGCTCTCATTTGTTCATTTATGTTCATGAACGTTCGTGCTTTTATGTTCGTTTGTATATGCTCGTTCGTTTATGTTTGTTTACATACATATATATTGTTTATTTGTAATTGTAATCTATATCTATATTTTAGAAAAACTAAAAAACTAAAAATAAAAATTGTTTTTTAGTTTCTAAACCATGTCAACTTTTTCTTTTGTAATGTTGGATTTGAATCATAATATTTATAATTCTATGTTTGTTTGTTTGCATTCGTTCATGAGCATAAACGAACGAACATGAACAACCCATATTTATTTATAAACGAAGAAGAAAATAGTTTTATTTTTGTTAATTCTTTCATAAACCATTCATTAAATTGAACAAACGAACATAAATAAGGTTTCGTTCGCTTTGTTTAAAGCCTAGCATTAGACACTTGTCAATTCTTGCTTCCCAAAAAATAGTCATGTCCCATTTTGCATAGAATCAACTATGACTTTTTAACGAAACCAACATTATTTCTTTCTAACATATCCTCTACCGATACTTCTAAACCTATAACATCGTTACACGTGTAATGATCTTGTTGTTACATTGTAAATCACACACCCCACCCCTCCTCTACCATATAAATACCCGGACTTGCTTACCATTCTTCCTCATCCACCTTCTATCTGTTTCATTGTTTCAACATAAACCTCAAAAACAAAACATGTCTTTCGGTCAATCGGTTAATATTAACAATTCCATAATGTGGACACGGTCAAAACCTGTGTCTAACCCTCGCCAATTCGCAGTTCAATGCGCAACGAGCCGCCATCTATCCAACACCAATGCAATGGACCATGTAGCTGTGGCTGCATCTATTAACAATCTCGCGTTTGCTGGAGCCTGCAAAAGTCGCACGGATTGGCAAAGCTCATGTGCTATACTCTCAAGTTCCGTAGTGGAGGAGCATAACGAAAGTGAGAAGGTTAATGACAAAATCGAAGTGAATACACAGAATACGTTGGATTTATTAGCAACAGGTAACCTACCCAAGCCACTAACAGTCAACGACATGTGTCCATTGCCTACGCAATATCCAGAGATCCGAGTTGCATATCAAGGTGTTCCTGGGGCGTATAGTGAAACAGCGGCTAGTAAAGCCTATCCTAATTGTGAATCTATCCCTTGTGATCAATTTGAAGTTGCTTTTCAAGCGGTGGAGCTATGGATAGCGGATCGTGCTGTATTACCTATTGAAAACTCCCTCGGTGGAAGCATTCATCGAAACTACGATCTACTCCTCAGGCACCGCCTTCACATTGTTGGTGAAGTACAACTTCCCGTCCACCATTGCCTCCTAGCGTTACCTGGCATCGATAGACAAGATCTAAACCGTGTTATTAGCCATCCGCAAGCTCTAGCTCAGTGCGAGCAAACACTTAACGAACTTGGGGGCCTAAAAGTCACACGTGAGTCCGTTTATAGTACAGCTGGGGCAGCTGCATTCATTGCAGAAAACAATCTACGTGACACTGCTGCTATTGCATCACAGCGTGCAGCAAAACTATACGGTCTCAACATTCTAGCAGATGGGATTCATGACGATTTAAAGAATGTAACTCGTTTTGTGATGCTAGCTCGGGAACCAATTATACCACGCATAGATCGTCCATTCAGAACAAGCATTGTGTTTGCTCATGACAATAAAGGGACATCCGTGTTATTCAAAGTACTATCCGTTTTTGCCCTTCGGAACATTAACTTGACAAAAATCGAAAGCAGGCCTCATCGAGTCCAGCCCATGACTTTAATCTACGATGAGAACGTTGGGACGGTTAAACACTTTGAGTACATGTTTTATCTGGACTTTGAAGCATCAATGGCAGATGTTAGAGCACAAAATGCATTGGCAGATGTTCAAGAACTTACATCATTCTTGAGGGTGTTGGGTAGCTATCCCATTGATATGACCCCATGGTCCTCTTCTTCTAGTGAAGTGGATTCTTGAATATTGAAATTGCCTGTTAGGATGGATTTTTTTGTGAAATCCCTTTGCTATGGTTAAATTAAATACTGTTATTGGATATAAATGTAATCTTAATGAGTTAATTAGGGGTGTAAAAAAAACCGTACCCAATAACCCGATCCGACCCGAATGGTTTTGGGTTATATGGGTCACCTTATTCGGGTTTATGTGGGTTTTTCGGGTTAACCCGAATCAAAATCTTTTATATGGTTTGGTATATGGGTTTAACAAAAAAAGATTTTTGGTCACCCGAATAACCCGAATAAGCGTTTTATTATTATTTGATATTATTATTAGTAAAACTAAATTACTATCAACCACTTTTATAGTTTATAGTTTATAGTTTATACTACTTGAGTAAAAATTGAATATGCACTTTTATATTTAAAAAAATAGCTAGTTACTTACAATAAGAAATACAAGTTGTCATCCATATTTTTTTTTTGAAAGGCAAAAAACTGTATATATTAATATAGATGAACAAGAACACTAGCAATCAACTAGCGTTCATAATTACAAGATCTAGAAATACAAAAAAATACACAAACTAGACCCATCTTGGAACTTTAACTGCTAAGGTTGCAAAATGGTTGAAAAAACTTATGCCAAAGTTGTCATCCATATTTCATAACTCTATATTCTTAAGAATTATACACACGTTTTCTGTTCCGATTCCCAAATCTAAACCAAACCAAACAAGACTTGCCTATAACTTATGATCTCATCACAAGTTGTCTTCCTTACACAACACAATATAAAAGTTTCAATAAAATCCCTAACAATCAAAAGCTAAACACTCCCCAAATTTATTTGCTTAATATTTATTTGGGTTTGAATTTGGATACCCGAAACCCAACCCAAACCAAATAACCCGAACCCAAATAACCCGAATCTTATTTGGATTGGGTTACGGGTTAGTTTATATTCATGAAAACCCGAATAACCCGACACGAATAACCCAAAACCCGAATAACCCGACCGAATAACACCCCTATTGGGAGCTCTAAAAATTAAACTAAAAACATAAAAAAAAATAATCCAAACCGCCGTTAAACAACCGTTACTTCAAACAACCGGCAAATAATGAATTCCAATCACCGCCAAATTTCTTCAATTAATCACACTGTCCTCTAACTTGATTAATAATTAAACCACACAATCATCAATGAACAAATATAAATACATTTTATCCGTATTAGGGTTTATAATCTGTTTCATAATTACACGTATCGCCGGTGAATCATCAACATGTTTAGCCGTGTATAAAGAAGGCGGTGCTCCGGCGGTATTCCAGTCACCAAAATGCCCTAGATGGAGCTTATCCGGACCCGGAATATCCGGATCCAAATCCGGATCCCGTAGATGTCAATCGGCTACACGTCAAGGAAGACGGAAGTCTCTAGAAGATCGTACTTTTTGTACTCTCGATATCCGTATACCTTTTCCAGGTAGTAACGAATAGAAAGTTTGATACTTAGGATAGAAGTTTCGAGAGTTGGATACACACGATAGCTAAACGAGACTAATTTAATACGTTTTTGTGCCCTTGTTGCCCGGTGCATTATATGTATATCTATATAGAAGCGAGTAGAAAGTTTGGTACGGACGATAGAAGTTTTGAGAGTTGGACACATACGATAGCCAAAGGAGACTAATTTAATTCATATATGCAAAAAAAAATAAAAAAAAATGCTAGGATTATAAAGTTAGGTGTTGATTCACATGTGATTAAGTTCGTTTTTATGTAAATATTTGTGGAAGTTCAAACGAGAGCTAAAAAAAGTTGAAACTACGATTTACATATTAGTTCATGTGTGATTTGTTCGGTTTACATGTGAATACATCACGTGTGTTTTGTTTTGGCACATGTGAATGAACTTAATCGTATGTGAGTTAGCACATAAATATGTAATTCTTGCAGTTCTGGACCTTTTGTTGGTTCTCGTTCCCCTGTATTTGCATAGAAATATTGCATATAAGATCTGGTTTCGTGTTTGATTCAGTTCTGTTTGTGTATATGTAGGCATAAGTGATGTTATGTTACATTCCTGAATTGTTACTCATTGCATATCCATAGCAGTCTACTTAGCGGACTATTTCTTTCCCAAAATTGAGCTCTTATTATGCAGAGTTATTCTGTTTTATGAAATTTAAAAAAAGTTAATGAAATTTAGTATTACTAGAATATACAAGTCAGTATAGGATCACATGGAGTGGCATTATTAGGAAACATGTTGGTGCTTTCAAGTCACTAGTTCTAGTTGAAGATATGTAGGAACGACACAATGTGTTACTCGACACCATTGAGGCTTTGTATCTTATGGCTGACTTTCCATATTGGTGCAGGCTCAAGTGGCATTAAATATTCTTCAGTTGGCATCGTGGCAGTTTTTGATGGACATAATGGTGCAGAAGCTAGTGAGATGGCTTCAAAGCTGTTATTGGAATATTTCACACTGCATACTTTTTTTCTTCTTGATACCACGTTTTCTTTTTTGTCCAAGATATCAAATTCGGTCATGAGCTCTTGAATGTCGATCTTTTTGTCCAAGATATCAAATTCGGTCATGAGCTTTTTAGTCCAAGATATCAAATATTCCACGTTTTCTTGGGGTGGAATATTTCACACCCCAAATACTATGTTTATGTACAGAAAATTATATTTCCATCGGTCATGAGCTCTTGAACACCACTCTAGTTTATACAAATTCGGACGTCATGTACGATCATATCATCATCCATCACTCATTCCTCCGACTACAATAACTAAAAGTTTCTCGCAAATAGCTCTTACAAAAGCTATTGATCTTGTGAGCAAACTTCACGACGAGAACGAAAACTTGAACATTAAAATCAAGATTCGTTTCATGTAGATGCAAACGTCGTCAAGTGGCTTGCTTGGATGTGATCTAGATAGAAGAGGCAACAACTTTTCTTACTTACATTTCAGTGCATTTATATTTTACATATTGTTAATCAGACATTTATTTATACCTACTTGATTTAAGAAACTTGAACTTCAGTATCCATCGTCTTATGCCTTTCATCTTGGATGTCGATGAACTCAACCTCGCAGATCTGAGTGTTCTTTAATTTGCTAATTAAAATGTTGTTTTAGCACCTTTACCATTTATGAAGCATATAGGTTAACTTTTCTTGCAAATTCATTATATCATAGATGAATTGATACCGCCACCCCAAATGTCATAGGGCCACATGCTAAGCTCTTTCCAAAATCCATGGAGCACGGTTTTGAGGTTTGCTTCGAGCCTTATACATACATATGGTATTTCTTGAACATGTGATTTAATGGCATATGATGCATTCTGGGGTGCTAGTATGGGTACCAATGTAGTACGGCCGGGATCTAAGGATTTCCCAACCATAGCATTTTCCAAAATTATGCTTTATTTCATTTTCTGATAGATGTTGTATTTTGTATTCCTTTTTATTATTGAGCGCAATAAACCTTTTTGTCATATCTTCAATAGTAAAAATGAAATTAATTATGAAACATTACATGTCATTTGTTTAACATGCATGCGGGTCTACAAGCCAGTTGTGTACTACACGTCTACAAGCATATGATCATCATGGAACTTGATGATTTTCATTTTGATAGGCTGATGGATTTAGGATAAACAAAATGGAAGGTGATGTTTGGTTTTATGAATTTGAAATTTCTTTTGTATCATTGTATACATGTATTATGTTTATCAACTGCCTAAAGTTATAAGTTTGTTTTATGTTACTAGTTTTATATGTTTACATTTTCATTTGCGTGAGCGTCGTCAATAATGAAACAGATGAACCTGAATTGGGATGATTGGTGCTCAAATGCTAATTGCAACATTAAATGAGTTGTTCACCGTACATGTTTTCTGATAATACAAAGGTTGTTGTAAGTTGGGTTGAGTCATAGGTGTTGCATACGTTTATGCACAGAAAGAAGTCATGTTTTCATCTAGCCAAGTATGGTCAAATTGTAGCATTTGTCCTATTGTTTAGCCCTGGCAGTAATGTTTTAAAAACCGGACCGGACGGTTCGACCGATCGGACCGGTGCGTAGTCGGATGGCCGGTTTTTTAACCCCGGTTTTTTTCACTATTACGAACCGGCCGGTTTTTCCGGTTTTTATTTTTATTTTTTTTAAAATTTTTATGATGATGTGTATACTTTAATGTTATTTTTAGTTGTTTGTGAACATTAAAACATATATTGTCTTTGGATTATAACTATTTTGTATTATTTTTTAGTGGATTGTAACAAGTTTAGTAGCATTTTTATTAAAAATTTAATAAAAAAAAAAATATAACCAACCGATCGAACCGGCCGGTTCAACCAGTCCGACTAGTTCGACCGGGCGCGGTGGAATGACCAGTTCAACGAAAAATCCGGTTTTTAAAACATTGCCTGGCAGTATGTATTATGAGTGGAGCTACATACACCCAAAAGGATGTAGTAGAACCCCATGATTTTACCCATAAGACTTGATAATTTTGATAATGAACTAACTCGACAAGAATTTTGGCTTCGCCACTGTGTATTGTATGTGTTCGTATTAAAAATTTGCATTTCTAAAAGATCATAAGAGGTTGTATGATTTTTCATAATGTTGATTATATGTTATATTGCTATTTGTAAACGTAATAAAAGCATTATAAAATGAAAAAAAATTGACCACATTTTTGAAATTAAAACTCACATTTCATTTTTTTTTATTTTTACTTTACCAAACAATGAAAATCAGAAGTGGAGGAAATTAATCAGAATTGGTGGACAGATTAATTTGTCTTAAATTAACTCGCCCGGTTTCTACTGCAACTAATGAAATAGCTTCTATGCATGAGTGACGACTTTCTTAAGAGTTGTTTGATTCTTTATATCGAAAGAGAGATTGCTGATACATTTTCTACAGATCAGTTAATAGATGATTTTGATTCTTTTAAAGGAAGACGTGTCAAACTGCGAACACACAAGGCACAATTTATTAGAGAAATTAGCTGTTTTTGTGATATTTTATCAAATATAACTTACTTGAGCCTCTCTTGTAATTGGTTTTGTTATCACCAGCACGTTGCCTCATGAAAAAATGGATTGGATATCTTGGACATTCACAACTTTGAAGATTGGTTTTTCCAAAACTTATGTATCCACTAATCTTGTAAGTTTTACTTACTTATCATGTAACTTTTGTCTAGTTTTGTCTTTGTAATTATTATGTTTGAATTATAATTTTTTTGTGAGTACTATTTAATATAATGTAAGTCACTCTCAACTTGAAATTTTAGCTCCGCCTTTGATGGAAATGATTTCTTTCAGATTTCTCAAGTTAATTTGTCGGTACCAAAGAAGGACATTTATTGAATTTCTTAGTCAATTTTATTTATCTAATTCATTTCATTTATCTGAATTTTTTCCTATCAAATGTGCACCAAGTAAAAAGGTATTATATTATAATCCCATCAATTATATATTTATATTTATATACTATATATATTATACATTTATACCATGTCGGGATTTGCTAATGATAACCGTTAAGGTTGTTAATAAAATTAAACATTTTCATTAATCACACTCTGATTTTCTTAATTATTTTTAACTTTTGTCTATTCATCCAACCAATAACACAATTGCTATACGCCTATACCTGAGTAGCTTCATGCGACGCGTAAAAGTCTTTGTAAAATTTTGGCGTTGGGAGCTAGGGGTGTCAAAAAAAACCGAACCCAAACAACCCGACCCGACCCGAATGGGTTTGGGTCATATGGGTCACCTTATTCGGGTTATTGGGGTTAACCCAAACCCAAATCTTTTATATGGTTTGGTATATGGGTTAAACATAAAAAGATTTGTGTCACCCGAATAACCCGAATAAGCGTTTTATTATTTTTTTTAATTATTATTATTTGATATTATTATTAGTAAAACTATATTACTATCAACCACTTTTATAATTTATAGTTTATACTATTTGAATATGATTTTTATATTAAAAAAAATGACTAGTTACTTACAATAAGAAATAAAAGTTGTCATCCATATTTCATAACTCCATATAATTAAGAATTATACACACGTTTTCTGTTCCGATTCCCAAATCTAAACCAAACCAAACAAGACTTGCCTACAACTTATGATCCCATCACAAGTTGTCTTCCTTACACAACACAATATAAAAGTTTCAATAAAATCCCTAACAATCAAAAGTCAAACACTCCCCAAATTTATTTGCTTAATATTTATTTGGGTTTGAATTTGGATACCCGAAACCCGACCCAAACCAAATAACCCGAACCCAAATAACCCGAATCTTATTCGGGTTGGGTTACGGGTTAGTTTATATTCATGAAAACCCGAATAACCCGACCCGAATAACCCAAAACCCGAATAACCCGACCGAATAACACCCCTACATGAATCACAATGCTGTGTGCTTATCATGTACGAATCAACATGGATATTTCACCTTTCTATAGAAAAAGCAATGCTGTAATGAATAATTGGGGTTTAACACACAGTTCATGAGTTCGAACCTTAGTCTTTAGTGTTGGCATAATTGTGAGATATTTTTTGGAGAGCCACTCTCTGGTAGCATGGGTCGGGTTAAAATAATGTAGTGTACCCTGAGTGGCACTCACCCTTGTATGGTTGCTTAGCAATCTTGTATCCGTTTCAAGCAGTTTTATCTATGTAAAGAATTGGAGTTTTTGTGTCATGTCCCATACTAATAATAACTTATTATATAAAAGTTGTAAGTTCAATGCTAAAGAAACAACAATACAAGCCTATATAAAAATATCAAATAATATAAAAATGAGTTATTCCAGTCACGTAAATCTTTGTATGTTTAACTCATATACCAAACTGTACAAAATATTTGGGTTCGGGTTAACCCTAATAAGCCATCAAAACCCGAATAAGGTGATCCATATGACCCAAGCCCATTCAAATCGAGTCGGGTTGGGTTATATGAGTATGGGTATTTTTGATACCCCTAAAACATAACATATATACTCATTTTAAAAAGGATAAACTTATCATAAAATCAAAAGTATAAGGTCACACTCCTATTATCCTTCAAATTCGAAAGCATTAAGTTTTTATTTAAGATAAACCACATAAAAAGGTATCGAACCTTATTATTTTAAATGTTAGATATTTAACTTTTTTTTATCAGTAAAAGATATCAATTTTTTAAAAATTCAAAATAAAAATTTTTTTAAACAATTTTAGCCCTGGTTTCCTTAAAAAAAATTTATACGTGACTTTAAACATGATTTATTAATTGCATAGATAACATGTAACCAACATTCATATTACATATATCTGACAAAATTACTTTTCGATAGGCGGTTAGTTATGTAAAACTTTTGAAAAAAACTGTTAGATTTCTGTAAAGTTTAAGTAAATAACTTGCTAGATCATGATTTGGTTTATAAAAATTTATCTAGAAGAAAAATGATATATTCTTTTAAAATATCAGTCTAAAAATATTTATAACAACTAGATTACATGTGAATTACAATTACTAATTCTTTATCTTAATTTTATCCTTTAATTTTATCTAGTATTATACCTGACGGCTGAGTATCGATTTCCTTACCTCTTATATTTTTACTATTTTTTCCCCTTTTGGCCGGAGGTCCTTGTCAAAGCAGTCGTCTCTTTACCCTTGGGTAGAGGCAAAACTTTCTACTTCTTACCTCCCCATACTCCGTTTTCTGCAGGGATTGATTACTGTTTTTGTTGTTGATGAAAATATTTAAAGAAATCGGGGCTATAGTTGTACTTATGTTTATCTCACGCACATAGTTAACATCAAAATAATCAATTTTAATTTCCAAAATCATCACCAATTTGTTTGTTTTTTCTTTTTCAAATTGACAGATGATGAGTTGACTGAATTCGCTTAAACTTTTCATCCGATCGTCACTAAATTCATATTAATTAAAGGTAATTATATAAATCTCTATTTTCTTTTTTCAGTATACTTAATTAAACTTTCTGTAATATGTATGTATAAGGTTTACTAAACCCCAAAATCACTATATGATCCACCTGATTTAATTCATTTTTTTAGGGTTTACTGAAATTTAGGATCTACAGAGTATAATTATATGTATTATTAGGGTTTACTAAGCTCCCTATGATCAATCTGTGTGATCCAGCTGATTTTATATATATATATATATATAGAAAATAGGGTGATCCAACTCATTTATTTGTAAAAAAGATTGAATTTTTTATTTTATTCTATTTTTTTTGTTTAGGGTTTACCCAAAAATCGAAGGGTTTGTAAGGAAGTGTGGAAAGATGGTGTTGGTATTGGCAATAGGGGATATGCATATACCGCATAGGGCGCCTGATCTACCTGCTAAGTTCAAATCTATGCTTGTTCCTGGCAAGATTCAACATATCATTTGCACTGGTAATCTTTGTATCAAAGTAAGTTTCTTATAACTCGCTTGCTCACTAATATGTAGTTATAGTTTATTGTACTAGTTTGTTACGCTTCAAGGATTTTATCGTAATGTGATTGGTTGTTTGAGTGTATTGCAATAGTTTGCGTTTGTATCTTTGAACGTGTTTAGGAGCATGTATGGCTTGTGCTTTTTAAAAGGCAAAATGTAGTTTGAAGTGTTTTGGCGGTTAGGTGCGTTCTAAAATGTAGTTTGAAGTGTTTGGCTAGTAGGTGTGTTCTAGCTTGTTTGTAGAGAAAAACACACTTACTTTTAAGCCGGGTGAGTTTTGCTTATTTTGAACGTAATTTTTAAGTGATGAACACTAAGTGTACTCCGAAACACCCTCTTTGTTTTGACTTTTGGTTTGGGATAAGAGCGATTAGCATTTTGGGATTTAAAAATCATTTTCTTGTTTCTAAATGCTAGTTAAGGGATCATGTGAAGGCAGTTGATTCTTTGAGTATATCACGTTAGTTAACTGTTCTATTTTAAAACAATTTGCTTGGAAATTTGTTTTTAGACAACCAATGTACATGGGGAAATGCTATAAAAAAGGGAAATCCAGATGGCAACGGACAGTGAACACAAGGATCGAGTTGCCAACTAGAGCTATTACTGTTTTTTGAATTTTCTAGCAACCCAATGTTTTGTTATTTGAAACTTTGCAAGTGTGCTGATTGTGATCATCCAATTGCCATCTGCAAGTTTGATATACTTCTATAGACTTAGATAGAGACTTGCGTACGAACTTGTCACAGAAGTTTCCAAGTGAGTGTATAATTTTCAGATTTACAATTAAACCATGGTGGTGAAGGTCTTAAGTTATTTCTAACTAGCCTTGTGTCTGATGGGGATCATAAATGATTGTATGCTCTGCAGATAATGTTAGGTTGCACATCACTAAAGTGATGTGATTGTTAGTCAAGGTTATAGCATTGCCAATTAACATGTATTGATAATAAATCAATTTTTTTGTTATTTACTTCATGTTAGCGAGTTCAGTTACATATTCAAGTTAATATGTTGAGAAAGTGTTCTCTGATCAGCTTCTAACACAATATGCACGAGCAGATGCAAAATGACTTTCTCTTGAATCTTGATCTCATTTATATGAAAGCCATAAGTTTATGGTATCATTCACACCACCTGAGTTGGTAACGGCCTAATCAATCTCTGGATAAACACCATGGTAGTTTATTCTTTCAAGGTTTCTCAAGATTTAAGCAAAAATGTTCAGATACCATTTAGTTCTTCACTACCAATTCCATTGTCATTCATAGTGTTCATAGACAATTTCATGACTAACTTTCACCACTGATCACATCTGACATAAACTTACACTTGATGAAAGATTGTCAAAAACAAGCTTGTTTTGTGTATTTTGCATTAGCAGCTTTGTTCTTACCTATCCCTTGTATGTTCAAGATGTTGGTATGCTTACTCATCACGTCTTTCTGATGCTTATGTCTTCATGAGCAGGAAGTTCATGATTATTTGAAAAGCCTATGTCCAAGTTTGCATATTACTCGAGGTGAATATGATGAAGATTCTCGCTATCCAGAGACCAAGACACTTACCATTGGTCAATTCAAGCTTGGATTGTGTCATGGTCATCAGGTTAGTGATGTCACATTGAGCTTGATCATCATCACTTACAGATATTATGAGTTTAATCAATATATTGAAAATCTATTTAACATTGATAACATCGTACTAGTTCTGCACTTCTGCTAGCAAGTGATACCCGTCATCTTTAATCAACCTTATGGAGATGTTAGACAAATATACATAATTTGCTTTGCATAGAACGACCAAGGATTTGGACTTTGGAGTCTCATTAACCGTATTAACGTTTTTCTTATGTGGCTCCTCATTTAAATGGTGTGATTAGCTTTTCTAATGTTCATACTCGCTTTGCAAACCAACCTTCATTTGCCTGTCAACTTAGAACAAGACATTAATCAAAGATCAGAAACTTGTGAAACTCTTGCATAATATCTTCTTGTTTTTATTCTAAAATTTAGTGTTTATTTTAGTGTTTGTATGTAAAAATGTTTGTAACGGAAACCTAAAATGATTTGAAAGGTTAATCACTTCACAACAGGCTATGACCTTTTTGATTACAGATATAAAGAATTAAAGAGGGAACGAAGAAAACCAACTCTCACTATAATTAGTTACTACTTAGTGCCTCAAACGATCCGTGTTTAACTCTTCATGATTAACTGGATCACCAACTTCTGTACCTTTCATTCTTTTGATTCTAAGTTTTTCTAAAGTTATAATTTCGAAACATTCACATTCAGAGGCTAATTTACACCTTTATACTTAGGTTGTTCCATGGGGGGATTTGGATTCTTTAGCCATGCTCCAGAGACAGTTGGATGTTGACATCCTTGTTAGCGGCCATACTCACCAGTTTAAGGCCTACAAACACGAGGCTGGTGTTGTCATAAACCCTGGTTCAGCCACTGGTGCATACAGCAGCGTTACCTACGATGTGAATCCAAGCTTTGTTCTCATGGACATTGACGGGTTACGTGTTGTTGTCTACGTTTATGAACTCATTGATGGAGAGGTAAAAGTTGACAAGATTGATTTCAAGAAAACCACCACATCTACTATATAAGGTCACTGATCAGTTATCCTTTTGCTGCTAACTTCGTTAGGCTTTCTTTCTTTAAAGTTTTCAGGACTGCTTTTTCATTTTCATTCTGTGTATGTGATATTTTCTTTATCTTTTTTGTTTCATCTTTCTGTAAGGAAGTTAAGTTTGAAATGATTAAACCCTGTCAAATTTGGATTTTTTCTTAGTAATTTTTATTGGGTGGTTACATTACAGTAATAAGATTTGGGTGTTTCATTGTGCAGTCCATCCCTATGCAGCTGTAATTTCCTTATGCAGTCCATCCCTAGTAAGCTTTGATGTTGTATCTAACACCTTGTAAACTCGTAACCATTAAGGCATAGAAATTTGACTGCTTGATCTTTCTACAATGAGATAATAAGCACCGACAAAAGAACATGAAGTGTGGTTTAGAAAATGACAATGAAAACGGATATTGACTTCAAACGTGATATATGTCAACATAATATCCTGCTGAAAATCATTAAAACAACTATAACTAAAAACGTGAGTGTCTCTTGATGTCTCTGCTCATGAAAGTGGGACAATGTCTTAAGGTACGTTGCTTATTGTATAAATGCGTTGGACGTAAAAACTGATATCTGATAAATGTACAATCGGAGGTAAAACTTTAAACTGATATATGAAAAATTACTACCAAGCAGTCATCTTGAGTGTATATCTGGATATCTACCCAGTTTTTCCATATACAAGTCGTGCCGACCTTTTTTCCGTCTTGAAGAACATATCAGGACTAATCCTAAGATATCTGCAACAACACATATACAGATACACACAAAAGCCACAAGCCCTTCGTAAATTTTGCGTCCGTGTATATATATACCACATAGAAACAATAACATGTACACAAGTCTTGTATCAAAATATAAACTTTGAATTCTTCATGGTCAAAGTGTAACGTGCCCTTTTGAGTTTATGATGGCACTGAACTACAGAGTGGTGACTTGAGCACATGTACCACTTGGACCCATTACTGAAAAAATAAGTGCATCTCCTGTAGTCATTTCTGAACATTTTGCCCAGCGAAACAGCACATAATTCTAAAATCATGGTTATGCATGCACGTGACAGTAAATGAGTTTTTAGGGGTTATGTGAAAAAGTTAAAAGTGAGTCCCTAACAATAGATGCTAAATCAGATGTGAACTAGTTACTTAGACTATCAGGAGGGAGGCGTTCCCTCACTCTTTTTTCATTGAGAATGCCCAAAGACGCCATGAACATCACCCCGAAGGGCGTTTTCCTCAGGAGACAAGCTCTTCACGGCACAAATTGGACGCCTCTTTTTTCTTTTGGTTATCACGGCATCTCCCGCAAACATGTCCTTTTTTTTTTTGTTTTTACTTGATGAATTGCATCTTTTCCATTGGAAGTATTGACCCTACATGCAGCTTTTTTTGTTTTAGCATAAACAAGTTTTTTTTTTGGGACGCCCTCTAATAAATAACGTCTCACTCCAACAAAAAAGAGGGGCATATTCTCTAGCTGACGAAGCACCACATGTCAGGAGATGCCTCTCTTTGAGACTTTCATTGGAAGCCTCACTCCCAGCAGTCTTAAAAGAGTCTTGTAGTAACATCTTTTATTGCAAATCTTTGTAGTCAGTTTGCTAAAGTACTGTATCATTTTTGGTGTTAAAACCTAGTTAGATGTGAACTAGTTCAGCTTTTTTCTTTCACAATGTAAAATCCAAGTATGATTTTAGCAACTTTAACTTAAAAATTATGTATCTCTGCTGAAGTGACAGTCATCCAAACTATAGAAAATCATGCAATATGATGAATATATCCATGTCTTTTTAAACCATCGTTGATAAAGAAAAATATTGTCATAAACTAATGATTTTCAATATCATCAATGATCATATCCTTAGGGGCTGTTTGGTTCCCAGAATGTATGAGAATTTGGTGGAATGAAATTTGAATATTCTTCTTTGTCATGTTAAGTTAACATTGAAAATTTTAAATTCCATTTCACCAAATTCTTATATATTCTGGGAACCAAATGACCCCTTATATTATATAATTGCTAGTAACTTCCGCAATAGCAACATCGATAAGCATATCCTTAGCTTCTAACTTCTTGCTTACCATATTCACTGCTGATAATATTCAAAACCAAATAACCAGTGCTATTAATATACTCCCTAATCTAAAACGTGTGAATAATATTATTTTTGTATAAATCTTTTAATTTATATTGTGGGCTTGTGGTTTACTTAATTTTAGGGTTTTTTTTTTAGAGTAGTCTTCTTTTAAGAAATTACATTTAAGCTTATTTTTAATATCCATAAATAAAATATTATTATGGATTGTTTTACAATAAATGTTTAAATTATACTAATATACAACTACGGATTTTTAAAAATCGGGAGCCACTCAAAGCCGAGATTCAGTGTATACTGCACGTCTGCACTTGCTAAGATCCTCACTACCAATCAAAGATGGCATTGTGTATGCATATACACAAAAACACAAGATACGTGGGTACCAAATATACATAAACCATGACATATATCACAGTTTGGCAGGACACTGTCACTAGCTAATAAAGCTTCTGGCCATACATTACTTTCAGACTCTTTTACTCTTTAAGGAGCATAATCAATGTATTATTCTAGATTACATTTTGACCCTGCTTATAGTACAACTAGATTCAGCTTTTTATGCAAATCTCAATACTAGCCTGTTGATTACAGGTCACGGTTGTAAACCGTACGTTGTGGGGAGTAATGAAAACAACATACGTTTACGTAGTTCAGAGTGAAACTTATGGACATCATTGTTTGAGTATGTATGAATTTTTTTTAAGTAATTATACAAGGACATAATTGAAAGCTTGTAAGAAAAAAATTTCGGTCTTTTCCTTTCATTTTAAATCGGAAATGTAACTACCTCTTTACTTTTTTTCCCTTTAATTTCCTTTCAACCGGAGAATACCCTTTATATATGTAATCTCTTTTCCTTCCCTAACATTTCCAATTAATCATGATAACCATCTTTGTTCATCAGTACCGAGCATGATGCACGACGATTTTCAGTTAAGAGATAATGATTGTTTTATTTGTTTTACTTTAATGGTTATTTTATTTGAATTAATGCCTATATATATATATACACATATATACATACGTATCTACTAAAGATGCATTAATTTATTCAAAATCACAACTTTTGATTGGTGCAACTGTTAGAGATGCATTTGTATCTACTGAAGATGCATTTGCATCTAATGATTCAATCTATTGTTTTTGTAAAAAATATGAAATTTTACATTAATGTATCAATGCATATATGTATATTTTAGATATAAAAGTGCAAAATTTATAGATTTGTTGATTATCATGATTGAAATTTACATTTTTTAGAGTGTTCTTACCGTTTTTTAAAATAAGAACATTCTTATATAATTACAACACTATATATATATATATATATATATAGGTTGTCCTCCATCTAAGCTTAGATGAAAAACCTCTCGCATGTTAATATTTTAATTTTTTTTTTATAAATAAAAAAATGATTTGGACCCCATGTTTTTAATGATTAAAATATTAAGATGTGAAGAGTTCCCAACAAAACTTAGATGGGGAGCAACCCATATTCACTTTATATATATAATATTTTCATGCTTGTTTTTTGACTAATCTAATTACCATATATAACTTTGCAAATGTCAAATTGTAACTCAACTTTAACCAGTTAAAATAATGTTTGAGGATTCCAACCATGCTTCTGACTGTTAATAGGACACACAGTAACAGCCCCTTTCACCTTTGCCCCGGTAACAAAAAGCTGAATATGGAAATGAAAGTTATGTATCTCAATTCTCAAAGCATCTCAAATAGGAAAAACACATGAATAACATCAAAACAAACTTTGGTTCATAACTATACATTCAGACACTGGCTATACCATCCCCGGAAACAAAAGAAAATGATCAAACCGGCGACAACAAATAACAGTTATTTCTTAATGCCTAACAATGTAGCAAAACACAATAAGAACCATATCGAAGCTGCAACAGATAGTCTCACCTCCTCCTCCAAGGATTTGCTGATCACTGCACTCACCTCCTCCAACCTGACTGAATCACTTTTTCTGAAACGATATGCATAAAAGCGATCAATTACACAAACGTATATAATCTAAGAAAAATGACCATTGACGACGACTTCAAAAGGTTGCATAATAGAACAAGCAAAGAAAGCACATCATAGATTTGCTTACCATCTCTAGGGGATATTTGGGATTTGTTAGGTTTACTACCTCCTTTGCCATTGGCATGTAAAGGCTTCTGAACTCGTGGTGACTGCAAGCTCGGTTTCCCAGTTGCAGATGGTAGAGATTGCCGCCTGGTGAAACCATTTTCAGCGCCTTCTTCAGCAGCCTTTGCTGCTGCTTGTGCTCTAAGCTTGGCCTTTGCTGATTCAGTGGCTGCCATGTAGCTTGGCAAGGTTGGTGTGTTCTGTGATACACTCTCATGATATTCTTGTTTTGCTGGTAAAGACTTTCTCCTCCTTGCTTTGTGGTTTTCCTTTCCATTTGACTCCACATGTGCAGGAGGTTCATCTTCATGCTTCCCATTGGTTTCTTGGGATGGTGGCTCAATGGGAGAATGATCATCTTGCAACACATCAAGTGGTTTATCCTCTGGAGGTTGAACCGAGGGTTCTTCTGGCTTTGGCGCTGGCTCAGGCTTGGGGTCGGGCTGTTTAGCACTCTCAACAGATAAACCGTTTACTTTCTCTGGGGCATTATTGGTTTCCTGCTCGGGAATCTCTTTGTTCAAACAGGGAGAAGGTTTTTCGGTGTTGGTTTCCGACTTCTCGGGAGCTGCAGAGGTGGATAAAGATATTTTTCTTAGATTGCGCTTGACTTTTTCAAGTTCATTAAGAGATTGCTCTTGACCCGAGTCAGCTTGGTGGTTGACTTTTCTGACAGTACGTCTAGACTTTTCGTTTTCAGATGAATTCGACAGACTGTTGTCACCATTTGCTGCAGGAGTTCTGCGAACACTTCTTTTTGGCCTTCCTATTTCAATTTCCTCAGCTTGCAATTTAGCCTGCTTTCTTTTAGGTTTTGGATCAAGTGTCTTTTTAAGTTGGGGAAGTGGTTCCCAGAAGCAGGAAGATGACCAACGGTCAAGCCAATTTCTCACTGAATTTGGTTCATCTGATTCGTACTGGAAGCTTAAGGGCATGGTAGTGTGAGATGAAGCAACAAGCTGAAATATATTACAAAGTCTCAGTTAACTTCTTGAGATGTAGAGATATATTAATGACAGTCATAGTGTCATACATGTAATGTGGTAAGTGTTTAAATTGAATTATTCTAGTGCCAGTGCTACAAAAGTTGCAATTCTAGAGTTAATTTGCAGCAACGATGTCAGCTGTAGTAAATTTAGCAGTATCTATATTCGCCTTTCATAATATATGTATCGAAGTGACTCCCAGATTAACATAAGTATCTAGGGATACCTTAGTGGCAAACACGTTTGTTGATAGCTTCTCTACTCTGAGGGATGTTCCAAGCAAATCTGCAGGTATCTTATCCTAATAAAACAAATACGAGAAAAAGAAATATAATTAGTTGCATCACGAGGCTCAAAAGCCTATAAGTAGCATGGTCAAATCATACAGAAGATGATGAACCCTTGCAAAAAAATCAACATTATGTAAATTAAAGAGATTCCATTGGCAGAGAATACTTCTATATTGTTGAGTGTACTTCAAAAATTAAAAGAAAGGCAAAGAAATTACCACAAATTTTCGTGGAGTGTACTTTTGAAGCATTTGGCCATTATCAGAAAGTCTGACCCTTCGGCCGCGAACCAACGCCTGGAACTCAATCATTGCACGCATGCAACTCAAAGTAGCAACAGCCTGTCTCCTAACCAGGTGACCACGAACCAGAGCTTGAAGCCTTATGATTCCCTTGAGGGCCCAAAATGCTCTCCGGGCCTTCACATTTGGGTGATTTATGTTAGAGTAGGTACTATATTAATGACGCAGAAATGAAAGACAAACGAATTAGATCATGCCAAACACATCTTCAAGACACTCACTGATCATGCCATTTTCACCCTAAAAGCCATTTTGCTGTAAAATTGAAAATGAGAATGCAGCTAAACTTCACATCAATTGTTTATATCACGTTGCCTTAAAAACTCCTTAAAAGTACACACATTAATAAGGTGGAGAGGGTTAGGGAGAGAGAATACAAGATGTAACTCCATAGCCTACTTAAAATCTATATAGTTAAAACTTGTTCAAATTTCCAGGGACAAAGTAAAAGGGAGCTTGGGGGTTTTCGAAAGACCTGGGTTTCATCCTAGGCCCATTCGTGTAATTTAGGAGTAGGAGTAGTAGAGAGAGCATTATGGCCTACGATGCAACTTAAGTGCTGCCATGTGTTTTCAATTAGTGTGTTATGCATTGGTAATCCGAGAGAGTTTTAAGGAAATAAAAAAATAATTTTGCAACTAATAAAAAGCAAAAGAAATGTGCAAGACAAACAAGCAGCATTTTATGTTAACAAACACATCAAATCAAGCTCAATAATATTACCAAATAGCCTCTGAAAGCAGCCTGTGCCTTTGTTGCTGCTTGCTCTAGCCTGATTAACTCCTCGCCGCTTGCAGGATTTAAATCCACGGGACTACCTATGTGTTCAGCAGTATCAGGCATTAGGTTGGCACTGGAGTTATTCTCCATTTCTGTATTCTCTCCACTTGAAGCAATGACAGGACGCACTGGGCTAGAGATAACCATAGGATCAGCACCAAAATCCCTTGTTTCCGCCTTACCGGCAATGGATGTCTTTATTTCTGCGGTAGCATCCTTCAAGAAATATCATGATATTAGAATGAAATCATTGCTTTCTTTAAGCATTCTTCTAGCTCACCATACGTAATGTCCTCTTTTCTAACGAGGGGTGGAACCAAATTGAAGGTAGGGGTAGCCCGGGCTACGGGTCTGCTCAACCCGTGTAGCGTAAATTTTTTTGAAAAACATTTTCTTTAATCGGTGCTCGTCAAAAAATATATATGGGATACCGGTCAATGTAGTTAAACTTTTGAAAGATTTTCCTAGCAATGAAACTCATAAAGTCGTATTTGTGCAACTGAATGGGAAATGGAAACTTTCAAAAGTTCCAAAAACTCTTAAAAGCCGTTAAAATTAGGCAAAAATTCTTAAAAAGGCTAAAAACCATAGCAATCTAGTCGTTATCATTACTTTGGGCGGGTACAACGTTAGTGTTGAAAAAATTGTGATACGGGTCACTTTTAATCCAGGTTCCGTGACCGTTTCTAACACTATATTAACCAAGTGGAAAGTGGTCTAAACACGCTTTTCCCACAACCATTTACCATACATTGTCTGTAATCTGATATAACAAAGATCATTGATAATAGCGAAACAGTTAACGTGCATAAAAATACAGCCTTTTTCTTACTTTTGATAGATTAGACTTGGATGACTTCTTCCCAAAAAGCACAGTCTTGATCCACTTTCCAGGAGACTTCCCCATTGTCGACCGATAGATGCAACTCTAAACTCTCTGCATGATCCGAATAAATAAACCCCGACACGCATGTAAAAACAAAGACAACATCTTTCTACAGACACTATCTTAACTCTTGTAACTTTAATCATCCTAAAAAGGCACACAGTACTTGCTAAGTTACAGTTTATCTACTTAATTCAAGTTTATAATGTACAAACATATGTTACTTAAAATAGAAATAAAAATAAAACTCCAGACATTTCTAGTTACAATTGGATCTATCTAGTAAAAAGAGATAGTGAAAATAAAACAGTTACCAAAAATATAATCAAGATAAGAAATTGGATATAATTATTATATTATAATAAAACTATGGCAGTTAACTAATAATGTGAGATCTGTATAAAAATGAAACATAAGTATGGAGAGAGGGGGAAAAAGTAACAGAAAGAAGTTGAAATAATTAGTTCAGATCTGGAAAATGCACCTTGAAGAAGACAGAACAGAAAGAATAATTGCAGTTGAAACCTCAATAAGTTGATGAACTGAAAGAGATAAAAAGAAAGGTGGTTGTTATGAGAGAGAGAGAGAGAGATCAGTTGATAATATAATTTTGATAAAATTTGGAGGAGGAAAAATGGAGATGGAGATGGTGCACCTTGTTGATTTGGATGTCATGCGGTTGAGGAACATGTCATGGACCCTCCTTCCCCCTCCTAGTTTATTTTGATTATTAGATCAATGATAAAATTGTATAGAAATTCATAATTTTTTAGTTATGAGAAATTGATTGTATAATTTATTTTTATTTTATTTAAAAAAACCTATATATTAATCTATTATATATATATATATATTTATATTTATATATTATATTATATTATATTATATGTATTTATTTGTATATCTACGGTATGTATATGTATATTCAGCTTCACTACTTTTACTACTAAAGAAATATAAATAGAACAAAGCGGGCTTGTTTTTTTCTATATATATAAAGATAAAAACAACTTCAATGTCACCAGTCTGTCTATCCATCTCTATGACTCTATCTACAAACATTTTAAAGTCCAAAAGGTAGATAACCTATAAAAAAAAAAATTAATAACAGTTGACTATGTTATGACGTTAATTTATTAATTATTTTTAAATTACTATAGGTTTAATAAGTAATATTTTCCTTACTTGAATCGATTGGTACAATATATGGTGATACATGATTTCTCAAAAAAAAAAAAAAAAAAAAAATGAAAAAAATCCCGATGTAGACCAAATTGTAAACTTTAGTTACTACATGTGACAAGAGATGACAATGACTGGCAGTCACACCAGTCGGCCTCACTAGACGTCGGCTTTAGATAATCCAACAAACGACTATATAAAATTGTGTTTATTATTATTTTGGTGGAATATGTAAAATAATTAAAAATATTTGAAGGAATAGTAATTACATAGAATAAATATATGTAAATAATATAAATGGTAAACTAGATTAGCAATATAATAATTTTTATACTTAAAATTTTAATTTCAAAACTAATATTCAATAACTTTATATAATAGTAACCATTTGTATATAGATCAAGTTGTCACCTATCACTACATATGCGGGGGGCCATGTGGGGAGCCTATCAAAATTGATATGGGTTCGATCTTCGTCTCAAATCGGATCATACTGACTCCATTGCGGGAGGACTCGTTCAGGCGATTTAAGCGATGCGCCAACCCCTTGTATGGTGGGGGTGTAGGTATTAATGTGGTACCGAAAATTAAAGAGTTTCATTCACCATATCTTTTTTTCTTTTAACTTTATATAATAGTGTAGATGGTTATATATATAGTTATAGTTATAGTTATAGTCATTAAGATTTCAAATTAACTACTACACGTAGTATAGTGGTTGAATCAGTTGATAGCTTACTAAACAACTTAAATGATGATGTGGTATTCAGATGACATGCTACCTAGATTTTCTGATCATTGTTGAGTGTTAGTATGCTTGTTAATGAGTCAAATAGTCAAAGTGTTATCAAATTACTTACACTTTATCGGGCTAAAATTACGCGTAGACTTGTTAATGAGCCAAACTGTGTTGAGAACACGAGAAAAAGTCAAGCTCAAGCTCAACCATAAAGACTTGACTCGAATTTTTATCAATTTTTTTAAGTTATATATATATATATATATATATATATATGGAGAAGTGAATATGAAATTATCACACATTTAACTTAGATGCGTGACAACCCCATAAAATTGTTCTTTATGGAAAATGACAACTTGGACATGCATATAAACCTTTAATTTTTAAAAATTTCAAAATCTAACTTATAATTTAAAAAATATATATTTGAAATTGTTATTGACGTATTAAATTTATACTATCCATATATAATGCACTAAGTTAAAAAAAATAATACATGATGTATAGATAGCTTATCTTCAATCCAACTTATTAAAGGTTCGATGTTTAAAAGACGTTTTGCTCTACCTATGTAGTGGCGGATCCAGGAAAATATAGCAGGGTATGCACAATTTAATAATATTTTTGAAATTGCGTTTTTTAGTTAAATAGGTATGT
>JAOEHQ010046193.1:0-22625 GCA_025447715.1 Asclepias incarnata
TTACGAATTTCATATACTATAACTTAAATTTTTTGAAAAATCATTCACCACCGCGCATCGCGCGGGTACATTCCTATACTATTTAATAAAAATTCTTCCATCATTATTTTTGGAAATGTTGAAAATTTACTTTATCTAATCTGATATATAGGGTATGTTTGACAAAATGATTGGAGCTAAGGATGTAACTAGGGTATGAAGCTAAAGTTGTTTTTAGGAGCTTTGTGAAGCTCAGTTTTTTTTTTCCTTTTAAAACCCATCTATATCTATACTACTATATAAAGCGTCAACCACCACCCTCTTTCTCAAATTACAACTTTGAATTACCCAAATACCCTCTCTTTTATTTATTATTTTAAAATCTTCACTTGATATACCTATAATACCCTTAATGAAATTAATTTACAACATCTACCCCTAACTTCTAAAATAACTACACAACCCATTTTACATCAATAACTTTTACATTAGTAGCCTACACTACTCGCCGCCGCCACCACAATCACCAGTCGCCACCACCACCACCCGTCGCCGCCACCACCATCACCGCTGCATCGCGCGGGTATTCGTCTAGTATTTATATATATATGCAGATTAAGAATTGGAACCATACCTGAAGCCCGGCACTTTTAACAAGCTCTCTAACTTCATGATTTCTTCCCTCATGAACCTAACCAAAACAGCTTTTATTTAAAACAAAAGGCAATAACAATAGCAGTGTCTACTTAAAAGGATATGTATGTGGAATTAAACAGTTCTATTTAGCATACCACAATGCGAAGACGGGCTCTTGATTTATCAGGCTGTTGTGGCAGAAGTTCCACAGCATCAGGAGTACAATGGACGCCATCGATTACTGTTCCCTCACTAATTGCTATTAAATGTTTTTTATGCACTGTTCCGTCTATTGTTGCAATGTACCTTGAACCACAAATAAGGCAAACATTATTCAGACCTTTTATATTGTTAAGGACTTAAGTCATATTTGTGTCGACATCTTTTTTAGACAGACATGCATAGATTCATTTAATGATGTAAGAAAGCAGAACCTCTAACGATTCCTAGAATTGTTAAATCATCTAGCATTTAAAAGGATATTACAACTAGCAAAAGGATGGAATCGTACTCCTTGGATAGACCAGATGAAGGATGAGAAATCTTCTGTGCAAATTCCCCTGAAAAACATAATGATCAGTTAAAAGCTGTGTATCCAAACAATACTACTTTTCACCAGGCATAACCAGTAACCTGCAGCGCTAAAGATGTAAACGTGTAGAGTACCATCATTTGTCACAATAATTAGCCCAGTTGTGGCAACATCAAGACGTCCCACAGTAAATAGCCGCGGTTTTGGTTGTCCTGGATTTCTTTTGTCCTACATAGAGAGACAAAAAAGTAACTTTGAAGGTGCAAAACTATATGAATAAAAAAGTAACTTTTATTTGATTAAGAAAAAATTGAACACTAAAAAGGCACACATGGTGTTTATATAGAACTTACCCAGTTTTTCATATAATCATTAAACAAAGATACGACTGATTTAGTTTCATTCTCTCCGCATGAACAAATGTACCTACAAAACTATCCATTCAATGAACCGCAGATACACATAAAAACTAATACTGCAACTAGAGAAGAACATTCAAATGGGCTTTAATTGAAAACACAAAACAAACCCTTTTGGCTTGTTGAGAGCAAGGTAGACCTTCGGAGGCAGTTTCTTAGGAAGGCGGTTACCGTTTACATATATCATATCTTTCTTG
This sequence comes from Asclepias incarnata, assembly GCA_025447715.1. Lineage (NCBI taxonomy): Eukaryota > Viridiplantae > Streptophyta > Magnoliopsida > Gentianales > Apocynaceae > Asclepias > Asclepias incarnata. The sequence goes on from JAOEHQ010046193.1 coordinate 1,764, forward strand.
GGATCAACTTTAGTCTGCACACATTATCAAAAACCAATATCAATATAATGATACAATAATAAACGATTCTTTACAAGCTTATGTAAAGAAAATCAGCCATTAATCAAACCTGTGGAGTATTGCATACAGAACCATTAACAGTCACACGACCGTCAAAGATTAGCTCCTCACAGCTCCTTCTAGATGCCACTAAATTCACAAGAAATATAAATAAAAAAACTTTGAGATAAGTATTCAACAAGGTCATATTGAATAGCACCAAAAATCATTTGTCACAATAATTTATAATACCCTACATAAAAAGATGGTTTGGATAAAAATACATATACCTCCAGCAGCAGCAAGGACTTTACTAAGCCTCTGTGAAGAAATTTCTCTAAAGTTTTCATTATAAAACCTTCTAGCAGCTTTGGAATACCTAGGTTCAGAAGTCAACTCTCTTGTTGTTGACCTCACTTTGTTCTTTTTATTAGTGGCGTCAGCAGTGACGTGGAGATGACGTGTAGTATTCTTGTTGGTTTCTATCCATGATGATGATGATGATGATGATGGAAGAAGAAGACGAAGGATATTATTATAATTATTAGATGATGATAATAAAAAAGATGATGATAATGATGTGGAAGATAGAGACAAGTGTTGTGTGACGAATGTACGGATATGGAGATGGTTGCGGCGGGTGATAATTGAGGATGGGTTGGAGATGGTGGATAGGGCTGTTGCTACTGCCGTCGCCATGGGAAATGGTGGTGGTTGATGGGGGTTTATAGGGTGGGGGTTGTCTTTCTGTAATTCTGTTCACCAGTTTGTTGGACCAAGAGATAGGAGATAAATAAATTAGAGTTAATTTCATAGGGGAAATAATCCATTTGTTAAAGAAAAAAATTTATAATTCCTACCCTGAAGATTATTAATGTACATATTAAATCCCCGATATGTGAGAGACATAGTACCTAAGCTTGCGTAATGTTGCAGTATGGATGATATTCCCAATTTCATATATAGCCTTCCTAAATTACTAAATATCATATATATATATATAGGGGATATCATCCGTACTGTAACATTACGCAACCATAGGTACTGTGCCTCTCACATACCGGGGATTTAGTACGTACATTTAATAAACTTCAGGGGACAAAATGGAAAAAAAAATTCTTAACAAATCTGCATTACAGATCATTTCTCCTTATATCATTATTTGAAGATATAATAATTATATGTATATCCTTTTAAAAAATAAATACATGATTCTTTAAATATTAATTAATTTATCAAATATAGGTAGTTCAAACCCCGAGTTGTGGGGACGAAATTATCGTTTTTGCGTGTTTTCTTCTTTAAATACAATATCACAAACACAACAGCGTAAATGTATTTACTCCCGTATTAATAATTTCGTAAAACATAATGTTTCAAAACCCCCGAAAAAAAGAAAATAAAAACAAAGAATGTTTATTTAAGGGCAATCCTCCAACCATGTTCAAAAGTTGTTACTCCATCCAAGCTCAAGTTTATTAAATATTTAGTCTGTTAAGTATATATGGTTTTTCGGGTTGTTTACTGTTCATAGGCACGTTGCTCAAACCCGCGCGTTGCTGTGAGGATTCGTTTTCTTTTTTTAAAGACAATAGCACAACCACATCAACGTGTTTATGTTTACTCGAAAAAATCACAAAGGAACTTTTTTTTAACAAAGAAACCTAAAATCAAAAGAAAAAAAATGCAACAAAAAGAATTAAAAAAGAGGATAAGATATATGCGGAACAAAATTTTACAAAAAAAAAAACTAACAAAATATATCAAAGCGTAAAAAAACAAAAAACATTGTTAAAAATAAAAAGTTATAAAACTAAAGAAGTACAAAAGAAATATAAAAGAAAACAAAATCTTACAAAAAAAAACCTAAAAATAAAATCTAAACAACAGTATAACAAAAAGTTTTAAAAAAATGTTTCAATAAAGAGCCAAAAAGTTTTATATAAAAAAAAAAAAAGAAAAAAAAAGGGGTAAATATAAATATATATATATATATATCATTTCATTTAAATATAAAATTTCAAGGTATATATGTAAATTATGGAATGGACAAGTTGTAAATATTAAAGAAAAAAATAAAAATGTCCAAAAATAGGGGGATGGGAGTTGAATCAGATCTACTTTTGTTAATAAAAGATATAATAAGATCATTGACTCATTAAGTTACATTATTTAGTGCTTTTTTTCTTTAACAATTAATATGATTGAGTTATTTTCTTGTTTTATATTTCCATTTAGAAATAAGTCTTAATTTTTAGCATGGTAAAACGACAATTCTGCTAAAAAAAATTAAGGCTAGCACAAAAGGACCTATGTCCCATGCGACCTCATTGGTATGCACTATGCACCATCAAGGACGGCTCTGATGATTTATGGGCTTAGAGCAAGCCAGAAAAAAGGCCCATGGGCTAGGGGCAACAAATTCGAATGAACGACCTAAAACCAAAATACGCATGTTTCTAACGTTTTAACCACCTGACCAGAACGTGCATAGTTGATTATTAAAGGTTAACGGTAGAGATACTATATAACATATATAATCTATACATATATATTAAAAATTCGGGCCCTCAAAAAATTGAGCTCTGAATGATCACTCACTTTGTCTTATGCCTAAGCCTTCTATATACACCATCCCACAATCCAACCTAAAAGATCCTATTTGGCCCCTCCACCCAAAAAGCAACACCTACATTCCTTTCTCTGTATGCACTCATTTTGCTGAAGATATAGTATTACCAAGTCTCGAACCTCCTTACCGAAACATTTCCCACAATTTTCTCTCTCTATGCACACATCTCTCCGAGGACATCCTATTGTGTTTGGTCCAATGAAAATCCAATCTACTCACCAACTATAATGGCGAGAGGTGGTGATGGTGAACACTTTCCATTCCATTAAACACCTATATGTATGTATTAGCAAATAAATAGTTTAATTTTTTGGTAATGATTAAAAACCAAACTTATCTTTAGTAACATTAATTTTAGTGTACAAAATAGTTTTTTGTTTATTTGAAAGAGAAAGAAAGTGATGGATAGTTTCTCAAAAACGTTTAAATTTAGTTTCAATTAAAAGTAAAATTCATAAACTACATTAAGGGTATGTTTGGCAAAAGTAACGGTAGCTGGTAGCTGTAGTTTGTAGCTGTAGCTTTTAAGCAAAGCTGTTAGATAGAGCTTTTATTGTTTAGAGGTGTTTGGTATGGTAGCTGTAGCTAGAACTTCAAGAGGTATTTGTGTTATTTTAAATACTAAAAGCTCCTGAAACGCTACTTCAAGTAGCGTTTCATTTTGGAGCTTTTTCTTTCAAATAAAAGCTAAAGCTAGTTGCAACCAAACAAAACTTTTAACACAATATGAGTTTATTGTTCAAAATTAAAAGCTAAAGCTCCCAAAAAGCTCTTGAAAAACTTCTGCCAAACATAGCCTAAGTACATGCGGTTAGGATGATGGTGGCTGGTAGCTTGTTTCACCAATTGTTAAATTTAGATTATCTAATACACAGATATATATAAAATTTCATTTGTTATTTGTTGATGAAATATTTATAAAAACGCAAATGATTAATCAATTTTTTTTTCATTTTTTAGCGAGGATTATAATAAAATGATCTTTTTTAAATTTCTAAAATTAGGAGAGTAAGAAAAGCGAATTAAAATTTTTTCTTAAAAAAAGAGATAAAAAAAAATAGAAAGGAGAAAACTGGAGTTAAAAGGAATTAAGGATCCAATCCAGAATCCACCACCGACGATAACAGGTCAAGTGACGCGGTTTTTTCACTGTTGAGTGCTGAGTGCCAAATTATCTGTGCCTCTACACACACACACACACACACACACCCACCCTACGAGAGAGATCGATCGATCGATCGTACTTGGAATTCACACACTCTCTCGGATCGGTATCATCATCATAAATTTATAAATTATTGACAATGCTGCTGCTTCGTATTTCACTAATTCTACTACTCGTCTTCATTACTAATAATAACAACATTCATGTCCACTGCAAGACCCTTAAAAGAGACGGTAATTTTTTCCGTTATTTACCTTTTTACATTATCAACTGATCCATTTATATGTTATTATTATTGTCCATATATGGCCAAGATCCATAAGATTGTTGGTGGATTATTGGGTTAAAAGGGTCAGATTTAATATCTCTTATGAATCTTGTAATCACTTTCCATAAGTAATTATATATATATATATATATATATATATATATATTGCCTGGGATAATTCAACGACTTTATCTTCTCGATTTTGTGATTTCGGCACAACTTCGAGAACCTGGTTTAGAAAAAGTTCCAAATTCGTGTTTTGTATTATTGCCCACAAACGGTTTCTAGAGGTTACAAATGGTTATGGGTAGTTACAAGCTAGAGTCGTATGAGTCCCTGATCAGCATAGCTTGCTACCCCTAGAACCCTTCAAAGGAGTGCGATCGTGCGGTCCCTTTGACCCTTGATATTTGGGTCTTTATAAAGGCACGCCTTTTGACCCGTTTCCAAGTTCAACTTAACTCCCACAATCCACTTTGATTTAAGATGTGTTTGTTGGTGAGAATTTGATCTGAGAGTGATGATTAAGGTGTACTGAGCGAGGTAATGAGATTGTTTATGATTGTATGCAGTGAAAGCTTTGAATGAAATAAAAGCATCACTTGGATGGAGAGTGGTGTATGCATGGGTTGGAGATGATCCATGTGGGGATGGCGATTTACCTGCTTGGTCTGGTGTCAAATGCTCCACACTTGGTGATTATCGAGTTGTTACTGAACTGTAAGTCTTTATATATGGTAAAGAATGAACACTGCTTACGTTATCCAATTTCTTGTTTTTGCTCGTGTACTAAATTTTCTACATTAATTCTAATGTAATATTGCAGAGAAGTTTATGCCGTGTCAATTGTTGGGCCTTTTCCTACTGCTGTAACCAATCTGCTGGATCTTACTAGGCTGTACGACTCTCTGACCTATCAGTTTACCACTTTAATGCTTAGTTTTTAATTATGGGTGATGGGGAAGTTAATTAGTGGTCGTTGGTACTATCTTCTGAAATAGTGATTTGACTTGGATATGGGGTTTTATTGTGCTTATCTTTTGTTCACAGGGATCTTCACAACAATAAGTTGACTGGACCAATACCACCACAAATTGGGCGTTTAAAGCGGCTTAGAATACTGTATTATGTTTTACCTTAACACCATATATCAGTTATTTGTTGTGCTTTCGCATATAGCTAATGATTGACGGCTAAACTTTAAAGTCATTTCTTTGCTGATGGGTCTTGTTTCTTTACAGTAATTTGAGGTGGAATAAGCTGCAGGATGTCATTCCTCCTGAAATTGGCGAACTAAAGAAATTAACACACCTGTGAGTATTTTTTATTTATTTTTTATTATATATTTTTTGGCATGGATAAATATATGTTGCACAATATAGAAGATGGACATATGATTGAATTACTTACTCATATGACCACAGTTACTTGAGTTTCAATAGCTTCAAAGGGGAAATACCCAGGGAGCTTGCTAATCTTCCAGAGCTGCAATATCTTCATCTGCATCAAAATCGTTTCATTGGGCGTATTCCAGCGGAATTGGGCTCCTTACAGAATCTTCGCCATTTGTACTTTTCATTTTTCTCGTTACCACTTTGTTAAAGTCCGCAAATATGAATCCCTCTGATTAGAGGGTGTATAATGGGTGGGCTGGGTAACATGTTTGGGTCAGGATGGGTAACTTTTTAATCGAGGTCAAATCGTCAAACTGTTGTGGGTTTGGTTGATCGACCAACATGCTTTTTCCCTTGGATTTTATAAACAGTTAATACATGAAATGTAATTAAAAAAGGCTATTTAGTGAGATTCTAATGTAACTTCTTTTTAAATAGATAGATATAAGACTATAAGAGGTTGCTTGCAGTTAATTAAACTTCAGGTCACTTTTGACCTGCTCATCGCATTAGACATTTAGACCCATTTTGATCCTTACTAAGTTTTCAAGTCTATCCATTTGACCTGTTATAAAATATAACTCGTATCGACCCATTTCTAAGTTAATGGCTCAAAATTGCGACCTATACCTCTGATGATCTGATTGATTGATTGTGGTTTTAGGGATGTCGGTGACAATCATTTGGTTGGAACAATAAGGGAACTAATACGTTTAGAAGGATGTTTTCCTGCTCTACGCAACCTGTATGTCCATTTTCATTTGCTACTTCAGAGTCGACCATTCCAACCTCTGTTTTCGTGTATTGGTGCTATGTTTAAGATTTTACTTGTATTTGCAGCTATCTAAATAACAACTATCTGACGGGAGGTATTCCTGCACAGCTTGCAAACTTGACCAAACTTGAAATTTTGTGAGTATTGGATATGCAAGATCATTTTAGAAACTGGATTTCGCCTAGAAACCGGTATCATATAACTTTTGCTAATTTTATATGTTGGTTTCAGGCATTTATCTTACAACAAAATGTCTGGGATCGTGCCATTTGGACTTGCACATATTCCCAAACTAACTTACTTGTAAGTGTGCTCATTTCTTGTGATATTTTGTGTAAAGATATTCCGTTTCCAATCACTATAAAAGTTTTGCAAACCCATTACTTATCATTATAAAATTTTGACACGATTGATTTTAAAGATTCTGCACCTGAGGTTTTTTGATTTATGTGTCCAAATTCCAGGTACTTGGATCACAATCAATTTAGTGGGAGAATTCCGGATGCCTTCTACAAGCATCCTTATTTGAAAGAATTGTAAGCTTACCCTCTTCTTTCCCTCCTAACTCTACATTTCAGTTATCTGCACCATAGTTTACTCAAGTGGTTGATGTATGCTTAAGATAACCTAGAGGTTTGAACCTGATCCCAATACTCGTGGGTTACTTAGTATGGTGGGGCATTTTGATATATCTGCTAATGAACAAATCATTTCTGGATATGTTTTATCTATAGGCCGAGTGTGTAAAAATAAATAAAAGATAACTAAAAGTCTAAAATGGTAACATGTCAAGTGGGTCAAAGGAGTTGAAAGTCACTTGAAGTGTATTTTTAGTGTATACAACTGCCTAAAGCACTTATTCAAGGAAATATACTGCTATTTTGACTATATAGTTTTTGTTATCATATTCAACACTATGTTAAGATAGCTTACAAAAAAAGCTTCGGGCAAACATGTTTTAGGTCAACCCAACTGATTCAACCATACAAAGAACCCATGTTGCCCCACACCTATTAGCCAACCAGCCTGTACCATTTTGCCACCTCTATAGCCTAGTGATAATTCCAACAGGCATGAAAAGTCGTCACCCCTTATTTACTTGCAGTCTAGTGAAGTTCTCATCTTCAAATGTCACGATTCTTGTTTCTCATTATTGTATATCACTATATTGCAGATACATTGAAGGAAATGCATTTAGGCCAGGTGTGAACCCAATTGGTATTCACAAAGTACTTGAACTTTCAGACTCAGATTTCTTGTTTTAATCAGCTTCATTACTCAATTTATCTACTGAATAGTTAGCTTATTATACATCCCCACGTAAACAAGTATTTATCAGTGACTCTCCATGATGCTTAGAGAATTTTGAAGTCTGTGTTCTTGTAATCTTGTGTAGCTCAGCATCCACTACTTAAAGTTCCAAAGAATTCAACTGTATAATACATAGCTTTAATGCCTTTTTCAAGTTGTAAGGATTGGATCACTGCATTATTCAATACATTTCCTTTGTTTTCTTCTAATCTTGTGGGTTGTATTATTTTTCAAAAACAAGTTTTAGATTTTATTGTCAAACAGAAATAACAACCCTCCATAAACAGAAAATCTTAAGTATCATCAAAAGAATTCCGGTAACTAACCGACACTAATTAAATCAAACAAAATTTGAATCTATATGCCACTAGACCCGATCAAAAAACTTGCACTCGTTTTTGAAATCTAACCGTCACATTCAAAGAGAACCTCTTTGATGGTTCATTGAGTTGCATTTCCCAACTATTCATCTCAGAACCAAAGGTGAATCGAGTTACATATTTTGTGCATTTGGATATTTGATCATTTTAGCAGTCAAATACAGTGCCCAAATTGTGGTGCAGATGTCGTTATCGTGGTGGCAACTGGTGGTCACGGTATCTGGGGCAATCTACATGCATATTTAAATTCTCCAAAAGGGATCGAATTTCTTCTATCTGGTGATTTGTTTTCTCACCACCTACAAAACTACACCAGCAACCTCAATGGAGCTGCAACCTGGTACTTTATCCACCCCTTGGGTTTTCATCAACTTTCTAGTCTTTTGCAAGCTATCATGATCGTTTGTGCTCGAATATCATCAACCCCACTGTCATTTTCTAATTCTATTAATCTATTTGCTGCCATTTGTACAAGCCCTATCTGTTTATGACTCTCACAAGCACTTAATAGAGCTCGCCGTGCCACTGCTTCTTCTTTCCGGCCACTGAAGTTTGGCAGTCCTTGAATTATATCTTTTGCTTCTTGAAATAAACCAGAGTTGCCAAGAAGATCGATTATACAGATGTAATGTTCGGTTTTTGAGTCGATACTATATTTGTCACGCATTCTATTGAACAATCTTAAACCTTCATGCTCCATACCTGAATAACTACAAGCAGTAAAAACAACAATGAAAGTAACATCATCTGGGTGATCTCCAGTCATCTCCATTTCTCAAAAGAACCCAAGAGCGCATAATCCTTCCTATGAATTGCTAGTCCGGAGATCATAACATTCCATCAAATAGTATCTCGCTCAGCTATCTCATTAAAAACTTTCTCAGCCACATTCAACTTCCAACATTTACAATACATATCCATCAACGCAGTACCTAATCTCATACTACATTCCAATTTTTCCTCATCCACTGGCTTTTGAATCCAAGCGCCAATACCAAGCATTCCAAGATTAACAGAAAAAGTGGTGACAGTATGCGGTGGTAGATGAGTTGTCAGAATTTCTTAAATTCTGGTATAAATCAAATTCCAAAATATAACTCAAACTTTAATTAGTAATGTGACAAGTGGCGACGATGCCGGCGGCCAACTTTGTTGACTGTTGGCTTTGGATTATCTAATCGGGTATATAAAAATTGTGTTTATTACCATTTGTTAATGACATTTTTAAAGATGAAAATCATTAAATAATGTATGATAAATATAGAAATAATATAAATATAAAAATTATAAGGTAAAAATATAATAATAATACACATGTCAAATATGAATATGGCATAGATAGATAGGATAGATTAAGGCCACCACAATACCACATTGGTGACCTAATCTTTGGGTTGCAAAAATCAACAATCGAGTCAGATGATCAATATAGATTGTGATTTTAGTTGTTACTTTTTTAATTGATTTATTTGTATGCATTTGATACTTGTTCACATCACGTTGCTCATTTTTATTTTCTTTTTTGTTTGTAACTACAAAGCATCCGAATAATCTAACTACTCAAATAAACTGAAATTTCAAATTTAAAAAAACAACTAAGAATACCAATGGGTTGATAACCCAAGTGGTGCCGACCTCCAATGACGTGTGGGCCCATGGGGAGACCTATTTTGCAAATGATGGTCGAGAGTTCGGATCTCCATTCGTTCACAATAAACATGGGTGCCCATTGCGTGGGAGTCTTAAAGGTAGTAACATATTGTCGGGTGGGGGAACTAGGTACCAAGGCGGTACACAGGGTTTGAGTGTCCCTGCCAGTCAAACATGTTTCCCAAAAAAACAACTAAGAATACTGTATTTTTTTTATTTAACATTTTGATATAAATTTTTTTAAAAGCAGAGTTCGTTCAAAAAACTATATTTTTAATATAAAATAATAGTAAATATTTATTTATTTTAAGCAATTATGTATTAATTGTGAATGTAAATACATTTTTTTCATATTTAAAATAATTTATTTTTAAACTAAATATTGATTTTTAATTTTTATAATAAAGATTATTGAATTAATTAAAGGAGATCTTCTAAATATTAGCTTAAAAGACCATTTAAAACCACATGAATATGACTAAATAATTTATTTTTAAAACTAAACAATTATTTTTAATATTTATAATAAATTAAATTAAAACTAAATCTTTTTTTTTAATCTTATTAGGTTGATAAATAAATTAGGAAAATATATAATTATTCTTAATTAAAACCATTAATAGTATTTATTTAGGTTGACAAAATAAAAACTTTTTTCGGATCATTTTCATTTTATTTAATTAGAAAATAGTTTAAGTTAGAAAATAGTTGAAGTAGAGTTGCTAATAGACGTGAAAAGTTGAGTTGGGTCGGGTAGTTTGGATCATACGGAGAGAAATTAATTCTTTTTTTCCAATTAAAAAATGGCCACACGTTGGTCGTGAGGAGTTTGAGAGTAGAGAGTAGTAAAAGTAGAGTGATGAGGAAGTTGAGATGGGTTCGGGACGGCGATGGGTTATGGGACATGGACGTTTCAACTCCGGTGACCCTCAACGGTGTAGCCCGGCCCATACCCAGTGACCCAATCCCGTCGGTCCTTGGATTGTCGAGAGGAATTCGGTTATCAAGACCCAAACAAGTGGACTTCTTTCAGCGATTCATGTTCATGCCCTTCGTTCCTTGTCACTCAACTCCTCATTCTCATCATCAAAACAATGGCTTCTTTCTTCAACGTGTGATCACCTTACCTACTTTCTCCCTTGATCGCTGGTCTGTCTCTTTATTCCTCTCTCATTTTCTTACTAACTCCTTCATTTTTCGAGCTTTCTATTATACTCGTTATCGATCGAATATATGCCATAGTAATTATTGAAGGTTAGATACATATATGTTTGACATATATAGAAGGACAAACATATTATTATCAAGAGATAGGAATATAATTTGGGGGTGTTTTGCCTATCTGCGTTTGGCTTATCTTTTCGTTTTTGTGGCTTATTTTTGGACTCATAAGTCCAAAAATAAGCCACAAAATACGCAAGCATAAATCAAGCTCAAATAAGCTTACAAATAAGCTAAGCCAAACACCATTTTACTTAGGGGGTATTTAGATAATTTACTTTTTTCCAAAAGCTCCATCTACAAGCCAAAAGCTAATTCAAGTAGCTTATGGAAATTATAAGCTACCAGATACTTTGGTAGCCATACAAAGCTTATGAGTTTAGGCTTATGAAAACCATAAGCTTAACCTCCCATAAGCTCCTATAAGTTGTGTGCCAAATGTAGCCATTTTAAAGTAGAATAATAAAACATACTTTCAATAGGTTAGACTTAATTGCGTATTAAGTTAAAAATGATGACTGTACACCATTAATAATTTGAAGATAATTCTCAACTTTGTATTTCACCATCCCGATTTCCCCCAATTTTCTTTTGAATAGTTATACTAACTTTTAACCTTAAACACCCCCCAACACATGCATACAATGAAACTGTAAAAAATCGTCGGAAATCATCAAACTAATTGAGAAATTGCTAAGAACCGTTTATCGCCGCTGCACTATGAGGGTACCATGCTTGTATAATATAAAACATGTACCCCACTCTCATTTTAAGTTTATTGAGCTACAATGTGTTACATCATCATCCCTTCCTCACCCACTAAGAATGTGATACATTGTGCGTCTCTCCATCTTACACCACCTCCAGGCACGTCCAGAAAAGTCGAACAACCATCAAAAACTAATGCGGGACCATGATCTTATAATTTAGAAGGCTTCCCAAAATACTACTATTTATGTTTGTTTTGAACCGATTATAACTAATGCAGGTTTGGAACGGTGCTTGGTCAATTTAATGTACAAAAGTTTGTATCTGGTATTAAGAAAAATGGATTCAGACAACCTACTGATCAATCTCCATGGTTTCAAAGCATTGCCAGACATCTAAGCGACAAGTCTTTATATGCAGTTGATTTCTGTTCAGAGTTTTTCTTATCTAATGATGATTCCCTTCTCCTTAGCTTAGAATCTTATGGTGACGATGACTTCAAGACACCACGAAAGAAAGCAGTTTTTCATCACAAGGCAAGCATTTCATCCATCATGTTACGTGAAACGATTCATGCACATATGTCTTCCTTTACTACATGTTTTTGTTCATCATGTTCACATTGTTTCCTGTGCAAATTTACCTCATTGTATTGGTTTAGGGCTTTCACGTAATTCAACTGAAATGTTTACAAGTTTGAGAAAGTAGCATTGTTGTTGCAGTTCCCGCATCATAATCTAACTCTAGAAGCAGCTTCTCCTGGACTTTTTGTTGACAATGATGGGAATTTCTGGGATGTCCCTTTGACAATGGCAATCGATCTAGCATCTGTTGCTTCTGAAAGTGGCCCAAGTTACCACGTTTGCATCAACCATAATGTTGGTCCCCCAAAAGAATTTGGAAGCCATCAAAATGGTGCAGTGGCTGCCTCTCTACAGCCTGGTTTGTCTGCCACAACTGCTTTGTCTTTCAAAAATGGAATCGACATATGGAGAAGTGAAGCACCAAAGTTGAAAATGGTGCAACCATATGATGTATTTCTCTCCAATCCTCATATTTCAGCGTCAGGAATCCTTGGTAAGCAATACACACAGTACTCCTCTTTATTTAATTGCTGTTGCTGATGTGTTTTAATGTCAATGGTTTTGTATTTATAGAATAAGGTTTCTTGTTAAAGATTGATGGGCATATCCATTGAAAATACAATTTGACCACCTAATACATGTCTTAGGAATTGCACCAGTTTAAACATGAAACGGAATCCAGCTATCGACTCTAAAAAACCAAGGGTTTATACCTGAAACTAGCTTGGGTTTGGCGATCTAGAGAATAGGATAAACTGTGAAGTCTTGCTTGAACCTTTGGAAATCCATGATAGCACAGCACATGAACCAGCTTTACAGAAATCATCAAACACTTTGCTTGAAGATCTTGTGTGTTTGACCTATTCGACCTTCTTACTGCCATCATCAACTCAAGTGAAGTTAGTAGGCTTCATTGATGATAGTTGGAATTTGGGGACCCAACTTACTCGCACGTACATTTGGAACTCTTTTAGACTTCTGGACCAAATCCACAGAAAACTTAAGTATCACAGCTGTAACAGGGGTTACGGGGCCGAGCTGTAGACCAACAATCTTGATAAACCAAGAAATCTGTAGACTGGATTGAGGATTGAGGAGGTTAGTCATCAGTTGATTTATTTCTAACCTCCCTGACCAAATAGTTCATCCGGAAACATTAAAACCCAGCTGAAAGTACCTTGGTTCCCATATCCATAGTAGAGCTGAAGCAAAGCAACACTGTAATCAGTACTCTCAAAAAACCAGCTGCAAATGACTATCAAGATCAGTAGTAAAAATAGCTGTCAGCACTAAAACACACCACTGCTAGTACAAATGACCCATATTAGCAGATGTCATGGACTTAGTCTCCAGCCCTGAACTGTCATTGCCTTCTATATTGACGAAGGTTTTACCCAGATAAAGAAGGAAGAAACACCCTCCGACCCTAGTGAGCCATCTTTAAGACTCTAACTGACTCCTACCCTCTTATCAGATTATCAAATAGTGATACCCAATAACACCATATATGAGGCAATCATACATTAGTCGTTCATTCATAATTATACAATTGAGCAAATAAAACATGAATTCCCTTTTAGACCATATAGATACCCAAAGAAATACAATCGAGTCCATTTCATCCCAAACAGTGCTGATCAGTTGATGTGCTCCAATGGACTGCAGAACAAAAACCTAGTTTTCATCTCCTTCCTGTAGTTCACACTTTCTTACAACCATATAAAGTTTAATTGGTATCTGGGATAGACTTGGTCATATTTCTCTAGGATTCAATTGCAATTTTGTTAACACCAATCTCATTTTCTAACACATTCTCGTGCAGGAGCTGTAATGACTGCATGTTTTGGAGATAATGCGGTTAGAGCGGCACCAGGAGATCGTTTAAATGGTTCTAATCGTAAAGGGTTTGGTCTTGGTGCAAGGAGGGGCAAATGTGCTATTTTAGCTGATTCATTTGCAACTGTGTCACTCTCAGCTCAGTATGGAACTTTTCAGAAGATGTTCCTTGATCTAACACGTGTTCAGGCTCTCCTCGATTTCCCTTCTGGTTCAGCTTTTGTTTCAGGTGCTGCTCGTTTAACAAAAGATCTGTATGATAGCCGAACACCTGATCTGGATATAGTTCAAAATATATGCCCCAATACGACCCTTTCATTTCAGCAGCAGGTACATAGCTTAATCTTTCTATGATATGTTGTGGGTCTTTTATATACTCCGTACTAATGTAAACATTGTAACTTAATTGGTGCATGCGATGCAGCTGTACTACTGTTTAAAACGTTGATGCTTACATTTTTTTGCATAACTAGGAAATTATAATTCTAAAATGGTTGCGTCATGATCCTTGTGGGTACCCATTTTGAATGTTGATTTTACTCTGGTGCAGCTTGTCGGACCTTTCAGCTTCAGAGTGGATTCTGGTGTAGAAGTAAGTCTTAAAAAGGATGACAGGCTTGTGAAAGTGAAGGATCCTGTATTTGCTATAGAGTATGCATTACAAGTTCTTGGTTCTGCGAAAGCTGTGGCATGGTACTCACCGAGGCAGAAAGAGTTCATGATCGAGCTGCGTTTTTTTGAGAGCTGAATCATACAGTATCATGTCATCCCAACTGATATACTACTGTAGTTTGTTGTTTTCTTTTGATTGTCCAGTGAATGGCGAACTATTGATATATTACTAGCTATTAGGGAAGTGATGACGGTTTGTGGAGCTTTAAATGAACACCTGCATCATATTGATCGATGAATATGCCTTTTATTGGGCCGCTGACCCACATATATACCTTTAAATTTCGGTTTCTGTTTATCTTGATGAAGGAGTTGCGCCCCTCGAATTACCAGAGAAACCAGAGAGCGGCTGAAAGGCATGTGCCCGAATGAGAGTGGCATGAGCAGATTGAACTTTTCCGGATGGTAGCCAAGAAACTGATGGAATTAGAAAACGATAGTGGTCTCTATGAGAAATGTCTAATGTGTATGTATATCCGAGTATAAATGATTATGATAGTCTGCGAACGACTTGAAGTTGATGAAAACTGACGGGCTGAAAGAAGTACCAAGGTGAAGAAATGCATCTTTTGAAGTCACATACATTTGAAAACAACAAAATTACAAGGCATGACCTACTCGATTAGTGATAATGACCAAAAAAGAAAAAAGAAAAAAAAACCTTACTTTTAGTTAACTTGACCATGTTCAGCTTTTTAGAATCTCTTTTGTGTCCTTTTCTTCCATGAATAAAAAATATTTTGGGTACCATGTGCCCAATTTGAAACTTGCACGTTATTAGATGCTTAGAAAATGGATTCAATGAGAATATTCCACCACAACCTTTGATAAAACATATCATATATTATACTTCTAAAATTCTAAATACTCCATAGAAGATTTGGTTTTATTTCAAATTTTTTATGACCGTAAAGAAGTAAATATTTACTCGGAGAAAGTAAATATTTAAGTTTCATATTTACTTTTTCCAAATCAAACGACCTTTACATTCTTACAACTATCAAATGTATCATATGTTTTATTCTTCCAAACTTTATTTACATCTATTGAACTTGAAAAACTAAGGTTGAACTCGGTTCATAAATCAATACTACAACAACAACAACAACAACAGTACCCAATCCCTATCGAAGCGGGGTATGGGAGAGGTAAGATGTAGACAGTCTTGCCTCTACTCAAAGGTAAAGAGACTGCTTCCATAGGTACCTCCGGCCAAAGGGGGAAAAGTAATAAAGTGTAAGGGATAGAGAAACATACCTGACGGCCGAGTATCACATAACTACATTTAAGATAGATTATAGGAAACAGAAAACATAAGGCATAAAAACATATAAAAATATGTTTAAATCAATACTTTTAAGTTTAACTCCATTATCAATATAAAAATATTAATAAAACTTTGTCTAAAGGAACTCGATAATTTCAAATATAGTTTTTACCAACTGACCCTTGTAAGTTTGTCTCGTTTAGATAATATGGTAATGGTAATTGTAATTATATACTCCATAATATATATATAAATATAATATAATGTGATATATATAAAAAGCTATTGTAAAATAGCACAAGTTTGATACAAAGCTTATGAGCCAAATATTTTGATATTCGAGTTTGTCTCGCGTCTGTTTGATTAACTTGGTGTTTGACTTAACTCGACAAAACTATATTTTAAACTTTTAATAGATCATATATTCATATTCTAAAGTACTATCTTTCTTTATATATACTATAAGACAACTGACTTAACTACTTATTGACCAATCATAGCTCTCCATTCTTTAAAATTGAACATTGATGATGTCATTATTTATCAAATTATAATATAATATTAAAAATTAAAAATCCTAATAATCATTATCCAAATATATTAGTATATTAGTATTTATATTAATATTTATAGAAAAAGTCTCACTAATTTACACTTTTTTGTTTTCCATCAATAATTTACACTTTTTAGCCCTTAAAATAAAAAATTTCACTAAATACTTAATTTATAATTATTGAGAAAACTTTTTAAATTTTTCAACATATTATTTTTAACTATTTTTATCTTTCATACAATATTAAAACTTACATTTTCAATGAGTATATAAATCGGAAATATCAAATATGTATAAAACTATTTTTAATAATTTAATACAATTATTTTAACCATACAAGACTAAAATCTAATAAATAAATTAAATAAATAATGATATAACAATGTTTACAATTCTTTAAATATACAATACTTTAACATGTAGTCATTTAACATGTAATAAGACTCATCTAATATATATGAATTTTATAACGAAATATTAATTTTTAAAATGTAATGTTTTGTGTTTTCCGTGTATATATACGGGTAAAAATCTAATATTATATGATTTGTTAAAGTTGTTCCACTGCAGAACAAACATTTATTTAATCAAAATAATATACCACACGGACTGTGGTCGGATCGCATCATATGGTTTATTTTGTTTTCATGTGGATGTAGATGTGGGTACCATTTTTAATGTAACTGTCGTAATATAATAATAATAATAATAATACATAAATGTATATATATTTTTAATTGTGAAAATTGTCGGAAAAAAATAACCTAAAATTCAATTTTTAACAATAAATGAAACCTAAAATTTATACATGACCAAAAAGAGTCAAAATTCAATTTATAGCTTTTAGGGAATATTTTCGGTTTTCATATATTAATATGTTTTAATGCACAAATATTACAAGTAAAATGACGTGACATGTGTTATGTGGCAAGAGTGAATGTGAATAGCTTAAATGGACGCATATTTATAAGGAAATAGCTTACATGGAGCCATATAAACATATTATTAATTATTAATATATATGATATGAAACGTGCGTCTATGTAAGTTATTTTTATGTTGAATTTTGTCACGTTACTAATGTCACGTCATTTTACTTGTACAATTGTGCGTCCATCTAAGCATTAAAAGATATTAATATATGAAAGCATGATAATATTCCCCTAAAATTTATAAATTGGATTTTAGACTCCCTTTTAGACATATATAAATTTTAGGTTCCCTTTATTATCAAAATTTTTATCTTTTTCCATAATTTTTTTCCTTTTTAATTTGTACAATGCTATCAGTAGTAATAAAGTCTTGTCTTGTTTGCCTTTAAAAACCTAGAAATAATATTTTGCCTTTACTAAAAAGTTATGTTTATTTTTTAAGGAGGTCTTGAGTTACTATTGAAGAATATTCTTTATGAATGCATAGTAAAATCAATAAGATTAACCACGGTTTTATATACGGTTAAATCGAGCTTAAATTAAATTTAATAAATTGTAAATATTTTTGGACAGAAAAATCTAATTTTAAATATACTGTGCATAAAATAAATTTGATAAGCTGTAGAGGTTTTTTTTAATAGAAAACTTTACTTTTAGATAAATTAAGCTTCTGATCGGTCAAATGAAAATTTAAAACATCTGGGATTAATTGAGATATAGAACAGCTGCCTTTTTTTTTTAATATTACTATTCAAGTTTTCAATAGAAATGAAGTTTAGGGTATTTGTGGGTATTTTTGATATAATTTGAAGATTTTGTTTTTGTATAGGTATTTGAAAAGACCACTAGAACCGTAGTTTAAGAAGTTGTGAATTTTAGTTTGTGATAGACAAATCTATATATCTACTAACATTGTACCGCGCAATGCGGCGGCAACGGTGTGGTGGTGGCGGCGACTGGTGGTGATGGCGGCGACCGTTGGTGGTGGTGGTGGTGATGGGTGTAAGTATTTGATGTAAATGTAATTGATGTAAAGAGACAGTGGATATATTTTAGAAGATAAGAGATTGGTGGTGTAAATTAATTCATTAAGGGTAGAATGGTAATTTCATGTTTAGAAATTTTCTAACTTTTTTGTTTGGTAGTGAGGTGGAGAATTTTTATATAGTAGTATAGATATTTCTTAATAAAAGAGCAATCTTTTTGTTTTCTTTTCAAAAAAGTCACTCAATCTTTCTATTTTGCCCCTCACTTCTATTTATTAATTTAAACATCTTTACCTAATATACATATAATACCCTTAATGAAATAATTTACAATATAGATCCCTCAACTAGAGATGTGTGTGGTTCGGTTTAGCTAGTTTTAACTGAAAACTTTAACCAAACCATTATAAACGGTTTGATGATTTTTTAAACCAATCCGTCCAAATTGTTATGTCAAACCAAACCAACCAAAACCAATTAATCCGGTTTGGTTTGGTTTGGTTTGGTTAAACGGTTATCATATTTTTTGGAATTTAATATATAAAATCATATAGTAATACGTAATATTTAAACATTTAATTATGTATACTAGGTAAAAGTCTTTGAGGTATTTTCTAGTTCACCATTAGCGTTTGAGTTCCTTGTCAGCTAATAACTAATATACGTAGCATTTAAACCTATTTACTAATTTTTACTAGCTATAATTATTATATTTATACTTTATAATATTAACAATTAATATAAATATAAACATACAATTATTATATTTAAACGGTCCAGTTTGGTTTAACCGGTTTGTTTAATTTCTAAAACCGTAAACCAAACCGTAAGAATGGTTTTTGGAAAAAGCAAACCGACGGTCCAATTTTTTTATTTCAACCCGACCAATCAGTCCAATTACTTCGATTTAAATGGTTTAGTTGGTTTCGACCAAACCATGCACATCCCTAACTAATAGTAGTACTAGTGATGATGGATGGCGGTTATAATATATGGACTCATCAACTTGAATAGAGATTATATAGAATTCAAAAACCGACATCTAATCGAGAAGAATATATATATTTCTTTGGAATGAATCGAGAGAGAGAAGTTTCGGATCATGTTACCTAATTACAAACCAATAACAATATATGGGATGAAGTGTTTGGGGAAAATAAGGAATAAGATTATGCAATCAATGCGTACGTAGGTAATATATACCAATATATATACACCCGCATGCATGCCAGCTCTCTGTCTCCAGCGTGGGTGACGCGACGGTTAGTTAACCCACCGGTCAAATTCAACAATCTTGATGGCGGTCTTCTTTGGTTTCAGTGTCAAATCCTTGATCGACGTGGGGGCCGGTGGCATGGGTGTGTGCTATTTTTAGGATGATATATACGTTCTAGTTTTTTGTGAAATAAACCGTATGTCTAATTCTAGCTATATAAAACAATTCATGATGGTTTGTACAATGTACAGCACCAAATGTTGTTTTTGTTTGGATTCCAAACTCATTTTCTACACCAAATTATAAGAAACTAATTAATTTCGGCATACAAAGTTATTAACATGTTTATAGGGGCCAGCTATAGACACCCCTCATTTTTCCTAATGACACGCGACCCCCAGAAGGGGCGGAAATCGCCCCATCTGCCCAGTTCAAACCGCCCCTTCTGCCTTTAGACCAGTCAACCACATTAATGAGATTTGACCCCGTTGACCAACCCAGAAGGGGCGATTTCCGCCCCATCTGCCTTCCTTCCTTCCGCCCCTTCTGCTATGCCCCATATTTAGGGCTTCTCCTTCCTTTCGTTCACAGCAGCAGCCTAAAACTTAAAAAAAAAACATTTTCCTCTCTTCCTTTCTACCTACCACCGACCTCCCCTCCTCCCCTCCACCTACCACCGGCCACACCACCGCCGTCCGACCACCCACCACCGTCCGAACCATCACCACTGCCGGAACACCTCCAAGTAAGTATAATTTTTATTATTTTATGTTTTTTTAATTTATTTATACATTGTTTTTTATTATTAATTTTTATTTATTATGTTATTAAGATTATTGTTTTGATAGTAATAGTACAATTATTTTTGGTTTGTTTTAATTATTTTTATGTTATTGTTATTATTATCTTTATGTTATTATGATTATTGTTATGATAATGTTAGTATTATTATTAGTGTTATGTTTATTATGTTATTAAGATTATTGTTTTGATAGTAATAGTATAAGTATTTTCCCTTTATTTTACTTTTTTTATTTTCTGTTTTTTTATAATTTTTTTTTTTTATGTTATTACTAGAAATGTTAGTATTTAATTTTTTTTTTTAGTAATATTATTACTAGAAAAAAAAGTATATAGGCCATTTTTTGTTAGTATGGATTATGTGAATTTTTTGTTAGTATAGATTATGTGCATTTTTAGTATTAGTGTTATGTTATCATTTGTTGTTAGTAATATTATTACTAGAAAAAAAGTATATAGTTGGATTATGCCC
>JAOEHQ010046194.1:0-11733 GCA_025447715.1 Asclepias incarnata
TATCAATCCTTTATCTTCTAACATATCTCCACTAACCCTTTTACATCAATTACCTACACCACTCGACACCGCCACCATCACCATCAGTCGCCGCCATCACCACCGGTCGCCGCCGCCACCACACCACTGCCGTCGCATTACGCGAGTACTGTGCTAGTGATATCAAACACAGACTCGCTTTGTAAAATGCAATCCCAATTCCCAAACACCCCTAAAGCTAAAGTGGTAGTAAGTAGTAACTACTAACTAGTAAATAGCAATAAACCTTTCAAAAAAAAGTAAATAGCAATCAGTCTAAACTCTAAACAATTAAATATTAAAAAAAAGAAAAAGGAAAAAAAAAAAAGGCTTGAAAAACAAGAATTGTGAAGAAAAACCCAACCCAGCAAAGCATTGTCAGCGGCAAATCAAAGAAAAGAACAGAAAAAAACAAAGGGAATGTACAATAATAACGGAAGAGGGAAAAAACCGATGACAACAGGCGAGCGAGAAGAAGACGACGAAGAAGAAGAAGAAGGAGGAGCAAATGAAAGAGACATGGAAGCATGGGAAAGAGCATATACAGATGAAAGATCATGGGAATCTTTACAAGAAGATGAATCTGGCAATCTAAGACCTATTGACAATCAAGCTTTACATCATGCTCAGTATCGCCGCCGTCTCCGTTCTCTCTCCGCCGCTTCCGCCGCCTCTCGTATTCAAAAAGGCCTCATTCGTTATCTATTTCTTGTTATTGATCTCTCCAGGGTATTATTATTATTATTATTATTATTATTATTATTATTATTATTATTATTATTATATCTCCTCCTCTTTTTAACCCTGATTTTCCTTTACATTATTATGATGTTACTTTTTCTTTTTATTGACTTCAAGGGTGGTTTTAAATCTAGACTAGGATTTTTTGCGCCCCTTAGAAATGCTAATAGTTTTCATTCGCCATATACGGCAACACTTTATTGCTTCTTAACCGTAGTCGATTTAGGGGTTTTTATAATGTGCAAAAAATTTCAACACATATGTGATAAGCTATGATTCTAACATTGTTGATGATATTGTTTTGGGCTAAGTTCCAGACTGTGTTTTGTTTTTAACCAACTTTAATTGCGTTGCTATTGTAATGTATAAAGTGACCTCTTTATGGAAGTAAATCGTGATTTTCTTTTTCTTTTTTTTTTGCTGGCGTGGTAGCTATATTAGTTTCCTCGTTATCAGTTTACAGGTTGTAAGAGGTCAAATACTGAAATACATACGATTGCGAGAATTTAAAGTAAGTTACAAACAATAGAAATACATGATAAGAGATTATATACATACAATAGCAACAACCTAAACTAAGTTGCACACGATAGACTGCTTGCAAGTATGATACACCGTGAACGCATTAGAAATATGTGATAAGTTGGATACGTTTTGGTCCAGTTAGCCCTACTTTTTAAATCATCTTTTGTGATTCACTTAAATGGTAACATGTAGGCTGCTGGAGAGATGGATTTTCGTCCAAGTCGAATGATGGTGGTTGCTAAACAAGTAGAGGCTTTCGTAAGGGAATTTTTTGACCAGAATCCATTGAGTCAAATTGGTCTGGTAGTTATAAAAGACGGGGTAGCTCAGTCATTGACTGACCTTGGTGGCAGTCCTGAGTCTCATATCAAGGCTCTGATGGAGAAACTTGGGTGCTCAGGAGAAGCGTCCCTTCAGAATGCTTTAGAACTTGTACATGAACAACTTGATCAAATCCCTTCATATGGTCATCGAGAAGTGATCATCTTGTATTCGGCTCTGAGTACTTGTGATCCAGGAGATGTAATGGAGACCATTCAGAAATGCAAGAAATCCAAGATTAGGTGTTCTGTTATTGGTCTCTCTGCTGAAATTTATATATGCAAGTATTTGTCTCAAGAAACCGGAGGGTTGTACTCTGTTGCTTTGGATGAGGTGAGTTTAAGATTGGCCATTGAAAGTTTTTATTCCAAATGCGGTGTTTGGCATTGTGTATTGAAAGTGATCATCTAATACTTTCCTTTAAGTACCAGATAATCAGTTTTTAGTGTTCGGGTATGGAGAAACTGATTTTAATGATTTATGTGTCAAATGATGAGTTTTGGATTGTTAGTTTAGTTGTAGCTGCAACAATACCGACTCTGATTATTTACCTATTTAATCCTCAGATAGTTCATATCACATAGTCATGTTTAGAACACAAATCAAGAACTAAATGGACATGTATATTGTTTTGCAGGCACACTTGAAGGAGCTAATACTAGACCATGCACCACCACCTCCAGCAATAGCTGAATTTGCTATAGCTAATTTAATAAAGATGGGTTTCCCGCAAAGAGCTGCTGAGGGTGTTATCTCCATATGTTCATGTCATAAAGAAGCTAAATTTGGTGGAGGGTACACTTGTCCAAGATGCAAAGCGCGTGTTTGTGAGTTGCCTACTGAGTGTCGTATTTGTGGGTTAACTCTTGTTTCTTCCCCTCATCTAGCGCGATCTTATCACCATTTGTTCCCAGTAACACCGTTTGAAGATGTTGCCCCTAAGATTGTACCCAATCAAGATCTCCCTCCTAAGAATTGTTTTGGTTGCCAACAGAGTCTCTTGAATCCTGGTGAGCAATTACCTCTCAACTGTGTTCTTTGCCTGGAACTACATTGTTATCTCTTTCAAGATTTCAAATGATTAAATGATTTGGATTACATTGCTTTTATGATGTGATATGTAGGAGGCATGCCAAGCCGTTGTGTCAGGTGCCCAAAGTGCAAACGTTTCTTTTGCCTCGACTGCGACATATACATTCATGAGAGTTTGCATAACTGCCCGGGTTGTGAGAGCTTAAAACTCCAAGTCAGTTAATTAATGAGATGGAATTGTGTTATTGTGAATCCTGCAAACCTTAAAGAGGTTCAAGTCGGTCAAGTGTGCCGACATTTTTGGATTAAATTGTCCCTCAAATGCGGTGGACACAGGTAAAAAAGCCAGGAAAGGAGAGATACAAATTGGAGATCCCGTTGTTATTTCTATAAGATGCCCATACCTTATAAGCATGTTTTCTGATAGAATTTTGATCCAGAAGAATGAAGGATTTTTTTTGTTTTTTCATTTTTTTGTTCATCTTTTTCAGTAGATGCTTAGAACTAATCCAGACAAAATTTTCATTGTTACAAGTCATTCAACATATCAATTATGTCAAAAAAAGTAGCTCCATTTTGCAATGTTTCATTTTTTACACTATACTCTTTGCAGATCAGTTACCATGCCTTGAGTTTTTTAATGAAAACAAAACAACAAATGATGTAGATTCTATAAACATACGCATGATTTAGGTTTCGCACCAAATGACACAACTGAGGTGGTAATACAATCGATTGAAATAAAACTTCTGAATATATTTCTGTTAAATGTATGTCTGAGTGAATGAAATTTACAAAAGGCTATATATATGCTCTACCAGAATCCTATACACCAAACATGGTCTCTTATACAGGATCAGATACAAAGAATATTTATACCAGCCCTGTTTTACAAAAGCACCATAGCATTAGCAACTTATATAAAGACCAAATTCAAAAGAATAAGTTAAATTTCACAAAAAAACTCACCACTCAAATGACATGAGGGTTCATAGATTTTATGGGCCAGGTGCTACCTAGTATAATGTAATTCTAGAGGGCAAAAATGGTATCAAGCTTTAAACTGATAACATTAAAGAAAATAATCAACATGAAGCAATGCGGACGACTTCGCTGTGAGGTTATGCTCATCTCTCCTCTTCAGAGTCTGAGTCAATAGATAGATACAGTCTTGGTCTTACTGAACGCTTTTGACGAGGAAACGAAAAAGGATTATCAGATGTTTCCCTGCTGGTTTTAGTAGATCTACTTCCATTCATTCCAAGAAGCAAAGTAGCTGCACATGCATGTGGAAATAATTAGCTCAGGAAATCTATCCTCCATGCGTAGAAACTGTTAACAAAGAACAAAGCCTTTAATTCGCCAATTATAACAAGCTAATCTTAGGCATGTTCACGTGTTGTGTTAAAGCAAGTAATCCTTTAATACATGCAGAAACAGATTTCAGGTATAATTATTTCAATAATAATTTAAACAAAATTTAAGAGGTTCTATGCATCAAAAATACACTTTTGATGACTTTCAGCTCGTTTGAACTTGTGACCCATTTCCTTTTTAAGCAACGCAACGTTGTGCGCATTAGAGCACTCGCCAGTATTTTTTTAGTAGAAATACCACAATTGACCCATTCATAGAAAGGGTAGAACTTGCCACCACTACTAGACAAAACGAAGATGACTCGAATGGTAGAGATCCCTTCACGGGTCTACACCTCATCCTTCTATATCATATTTGACTTGTTAAAGCAATACGTATTCGACAAGACTAGAAGAAGAAAGTAGCTAAAAGGGAAGGTACCAGTATCTGCCAAGGTATCCATGGCACCATCTTCGGATGGTGGTGGCAGACTCGTGTTCAACCCATTTGTGGCGGCAGGTTCACAATTTATCCCACTGCCCCCACTGCCACCAATCCGTAGCGATATCCAGTCATCACCATGAAGACCATTGGACACAATCGGCTGATCTCTCAACTCCACCTGCTCTGCTGCCTCTGATGGTCGTGTGGGAAGAAAGAGCTGAAGCGAGGGATCATCGTGTCCAAAAACTAAAGGGTTGTCAACTAACCCGTCTCCTATGTCAAGATTAGATTGGTAAATTGAAGAATCAGCACCCAGAGGTGCAGAACCCATGCCAAGCTCGTTGGTCAATGTGAAACCATCCATGGATGTGGTACCACCTAGTCCATGTTGCACATTCTCGTCTGAACCAAATAACTGAAAGCTGGGTCCTACTTGACTAGTGGAAGGTAAAGACCAAAATGCTCCAAATTCATCATCGTTGCTATTAAAAAGACCTAAACAAGAATTCCCGCCAGCAATGAGGGATAGATCTTCGGTATGTGGTGCGGGGAGTTCACGAGGAAAAAGAGTACCATTTTCATTAACTAGTCCAGACGGCATCAGGTTTTCAGTCTCTTCATCTGAATCACTAAGAATAATGATGCCAGCATCCCCAACTGCAGCAGGTGGGTTTAGATTGGTAAATCCGTAGCCCGGATCGATGTTTGGTGAACGTGAACCAAAATCGGCACCATTGGTGATAGAATGGCCGAAATGCCCACCACCATCTTGATTAATACTAGGATCTTCACCATCTCTACCACTGCCAGTAGCACTGCTGCTCAGAGGAAGACCATTATGTCCATTATTCACAAAGTTTCCAGGTAATTTATTGCCAGAAGAAAGTGAATTAAGATTGTCAGGTTTGCTGACTTCCCAAATACCATCCCGGTTTTTCTTTATCCCGAGTTTTAAGCCTGTAGTATAACCTTCAGAACCACCTTCCTGTTTAACCTGCTTTAAAGCTTCTGGTTCAGGTTTAGACCCGACTTCCATTGGAACATAGGGACTACCATCAGGTAAATGCCACTGTCCAAGCTGCCCTAAATTTTTTTGATCCTTTTCTGCCTTTACACGCCAAGAACCATCTGGTTTTACCTCAATTTCTGTTACATCTTCTCCACAATTCCGCATCTTTATGAAAATATATTGACGGGATCAGAATACCACCAAATAAATACAAATCGAAAAATTCGATCAAGAAATACCTGAGTTGTAATTCGAGTAAAATATGGATCAATAATAACATTCTCCAAGGAGTAGTTCTTTAGACAAATGGGGCATTGCCACTGCAGGTAACACAAATATAGAAATGAATAAATACATTCACTGATTGAAATGCCACAAAAATATTATAGTTGTATGATCCTGCCTTTCGAGACCGTTGGTTCATTTGCACAAATACTTCGAGATCAAAGCAGCCCATGTGAACGCAAGGTTTGAATCGTCCGGCAATTTTCATTCTTGAGCCACTCATCTGCAACATCCAAGAAAAACATATTAAGCCAGGAAATCACACTCCCACAAATAAGCTAACAAAATAAAAAGAACTGCAATTGTGACGTGAAATATTATGACAATGATGCACACAAGTATGTGAAGCATTTACACAATTAACACTTAGTTTGCCCACAATGTAATGCACAAATAAAATTAATCAATAAAAGAGATCACTTTTTTCCTCCCCAGCCCATTGATCGAAAGCTATGGATATAGAGAAATATCACAAGAAATGCAAGTAATCATCAGATAAGAGTTTTTGTTAGAGTTGATATGAAACCAATATAGTAACACAAATAGCAGATACCCAAGCACAAAATAACAAGCCATAAAATATGTTTGCTTAAAATGGTCAGCTTAGTCGCTGCAGAAGATAGCAAGCAAAAACAGATACTCACAGGACACCGTAGATTAACCGGTATAGAATCCGACACGACCTCCAAATCGCTGTCACTATCAGCATTTTCTGTAGCAGCCCCACCACCAACGCAGCGACAAACACGTGCAACAGCATCTTCAAATCTCTCACCATCAGACTCTTTAGGAATGAGGTTGAGAATCTTTGGGGTTGGCATGCAACAAAAAAATATCAGAATAATGCGGAAGCCTGTATATATTTTCTCAAGGTGGCAATTTCGACCGACTAAACTATAAATGGATCAATATAGGTGGTGTCATAATTCTAAGCAAGAAGTTTAGCTAATAGATTGAGAGTCACTCAAAGTCTAGCTTTAATGCACACAACCTTCTAGATTATTCTATTAAAATCTTTAAGCTATTAGTATGATGTTATTTTAATCCTCGTTAATTTATAACAGAACTTCAAAAACTGAAAATGTAGTTGCAGGTCAACCCAACCCAGATGGGCGCACTTTGACCAGTGAAAAAGAGCATATTTTAACTCCAACCAATTTACCCAAACGGCCTTGTCATCTCACATATTTTGTTATTTTTATTTAAAAAAGAAAATCATCAGTTTTAATCTTATTATTATGGGTGTAAGTGCAGAGGTCAGCTTTGTACATCAAAATCCAAAAGAATGTTCAAACCATAAAGTTTTACAATGGCAAATTACATTCTTTTCTTTCCATAGATTTAAAGATGAACTAGCTGCATGCAGTAAGATCAGATTTGGCTTAAAGCAGTTTACTCGCCCACAACCTATAACGTGGCATGTACAAGAATGGTACAAAAATCAATCCTAGATAAAAAGTTCATCATTATAAGGAGTCTACCTGTTGAACTGTGCGCCGTTTCACAATTCTAACACCCAAACAAAACACACGAGCATCACAGCCTGTCAATGAAATTTTGTTACTTCCATCACGGGTGCATGGTGTGATCTGACATAAAAAAAAATACATAACTAAGAAGAGTCCTTATAAAATAAAAAAATGATACATTAATTGAAACTTGGCAATAGCATCTGAAACCATATGTCTGGTGTAGAGGTTGGAACTTACAATAGGGCCATCATCACGGCCATTGGCTCCTAGAAGTTGAGAGCCAGGTCTATTGATTACACGCACAGGCATACCTGTCAGGAAACAGACGGAAATCATAATCGAGGTAAAAAGTTATAAATAATTGTCATACAATAACTTATCAAGTCAGTAAGATCAAATATAGCATACCATTTACTTGCAAGTCAGCATATTGAGGCCATTGCATCCTAAAAGGAACCTTGTCATTCAAGAGCATACACCAGGCCTATTAATTAAGATTACCAATTTATCATCAGCATGTTATCACGGTCTATGCTAAGTTAGGTCATTATTGCACAAATATAAAGTCAACCTGAAGTTCAAACTCTGGTCTTGCCAACAGATCCCTGTCAACTTTTGTAAGCTGAAAAGTCTTTTCAACATTCTGCACTGGGCTTGTACTGAAAATTATTTAAAACAAACATGCAAGACCACATGAGCATTTACATACAAATACAAAAACCACAACCATAAAGCACAAACTGAAACAAGTAGCATCTTGTGTTGAATATCTCCAAAATCATGGGAAAGTATATTTGCTTATTTCATATAGCTTGAACAAATTTCCACCTACAGCTTCCATATAATAAGAAATTATATAGAATCAAAAATGTCACAAAAAAACAAGGATTAGATACTCACCCATCTGTAGGGACACTTGCAATAGTCAGCTTCACAGGATATAAAGGATGTCCCATGGTTACCCAGAACCTGCATGCCCAAAAACCAATTGAAAATTGAAAAATGTGCATCAATTGTTATTTCCAATGAACAATTCTAAAAATTAAAAGATTACAAGGGTTCAAAGTAAATTATTTTATTATGTCACTTACGGATCTGCACGAACAAGCCTACAGAGTTCACAATGAAAAGTTGGAGGTGGTGCTGGTAGAATACCATCCATAGGCTTCTCTGGGATAATAACACAACCAATATGCTGCCACACGTTGCATTTTGTATCTTCACACTGAAAGAAATACATAACGAGATGAGTGGAAGATTAGCATGAGAATTGAGAACAAGCTGATTTGAACATTCAAATAGCAACTTAATCCTTATGAATTAAAAATTAAAAATTAAAAATTAAAAATTAAAAATAAATAAGTAATAGTGTATGGAATGTTGAAACCTTTATCATTGAATCTGCTTTCAAAGAACTTCCACATGGGCACCGAACTTTTTCTGTCTGACAAGTGTCTTCAACTTCCTCCTTGAATGTTGTATTAATAGTGACTTTTGAAACACACTGACTTTTTGATGCCAAGTCAGTTGCCCCTGGGACCTGCAACTTTCTGAGGACAGGGGGATAATAAGCAACAGGATAAAGTCAACAGCTAATGAAAGATAAATGAAGGCATTTCTATTTCTAGGCAACTTTTAATATGAAATAAGATAAACAATTATAAACCATGTACACCTGTAAATGTCATCAACTAATTTAGCCGCCTCTTCCTTTCTAATAGCGTTTTTCTTGGCCCACATGCCAGAAACTGCTGAACATAACATAAGAATGCAAGATGTCAATTGTCATGACACAAAATCATAAAATAAAGACAATGCATACATAAAAAGGCAATAATACATCTGATACGGTCTAACAGAAACTCAAGTAATCATACTACTACTAATATACAGTAACACTAACCTAGCTAAGGAAATAGCGTAATTCTCATCTTAGCAATGGAAGCAATACACTTCCCTTATTTAATGCCAAACAAATCCACTTACGGGGAGTTCAAAGCTAATAGACATGAAAAATAGAAGAGGTCTACACTTGCATGATGTGAAAGTAATTCTAGCATATAGAAGTTTTGGGACACTATCACCTTTAAAATTGCACAACCAAGTAAAGGTCAAGCATAATATAGAGTTGAAAAAGAACAAGCATTGATGTCAACCAACACTTAATGTTAAAGATCTTAACTATAATTTATCAGATACTAAAAGCTAGTTGCCATAAAATAATAATAAATAAATAAATTACATGTGAAGTCACAAAAACCAATTCAAGATAGATTGTTGGGTATCTAATACGATGAGAGGAAGTACCAGTTACCTCGATCATCTGAGATAATAGTTAATATCCGGTCAACAAGATCCTACAAGCAATGGCAAAAAGATAATTAAAAAGAACTGCATTCCTTCCTAATAAGTCAACTGAAAACATGATAAGCAATAGTTGAGCGTTGAACCTGCTTCTTTCCCTGCTTGGAAAGGCCAAGTTGAGTAAGAATGCCCTTCAGCTCTTTTATCCGGAAATGTGCCAATTTTTCCTAAAATACAATAAGAAATTGGCATAAACACATTGCAATAAAAAATAATAAATCATGTGATTAAAAAAGTAAGCACCAAGGATTTCCCTTCTCGAGAATATTAAAGTATATCATTTATGCCTAGATAACACGTGTAAAGGCAGTCACAAGTCATAAGCATGCAGTCAATAAAAATATGTGTACCAGCTATGTTAACCTCCACTATAAGGTAAGAAAGTGATGACCCGTGCTTCTTACCTATGGTGCAAGGATATGTATCTGTCATAAGTTGATATAGGGATTCCGGATTAGGGGATTCAAAAAGATTGAGAAAGTGGAATGCGTTTATATATGCATATACAAGACGAAATACAAAACGTGAACTTGCATCTCTCCTTTTTTGGGTATAAGAACCAAAGCATTATGTATCCCCATTCAAAGCTACATAGGGATACAATACAGGCTACATAAGCTACAAGGTAACACTTAACAGATCCAAATAAACTACAGTAGCAATAGCGAGTGGCCAAAATACCCATAGCCTAGAGACTTATCCCCACTAATGATAGGCAAAACATTAATAATCAGTAACACCCCGCCCTCCTGCCTAAAGAACAATATATGGAAGGCAATGTTAAGCTTATGTTCCAGACTGACTCAACGACCAGCTAAATAGAGTGTCCGTCCATGATAGAAAACACAATCATATTCGCAAACTCCTCCCCTCCGGGACCAACTGAGCTGACCGACCGCAAGGATTGAACTTAGGTCTCCACGGGAGGTTCCCAATCCCCTAACCGTCGCTGCTAATCATTACTAGAATCCAATTTCCCCAAATAAGTAGTCCCAACAATAACCTATCTTCCAATCTAATCTAAATTGACTATATATCAATATATTTCACCACTTAAAATCTCATTAAATCCTTAAATCATCTTCTTCACTAATTAAAAAAATATAAATTAAAAAAAAAAACTAATAAAAACATACACAAAAATAAAAATAGAATAAAATATACCTTGCAACTGGTTACCAAATCCATCTTTATTATTATTATCTCAAAAATAACAAGTAGATAAAAATCACCTCATCTGCTTCCAATAAAATTATACGATCGATCTAATCAATTACAAAACATAATCATTATTACCTTATTATTAGGGTTCCAAACATAATCAATATAAATAATCAATATATATTATAAAAATAATAAAAAATCCTTACCTGTAAATTAATTAACAATAATTGAATAAATTAGGTTAAGATGATTTGGGGGAAATCGGATTTCAATTTAATTTTACTTTTTTACTCAGTCACCGATTTCCGTTAATTGATTGAAAAACGAGGTGTATGAATGAATGTGTAACTGTATGTATAATAATAACATGTAAAGGAATTACAGAAAGAAGAACTACGGACGTGTGGGGTGAAATTACAATGCGGTTAACTTCATGCAAACAAATCCGGGTTTGGATTGTCTGTTCCTTGCGTCTATTTTAATATTCCCTAGGGTCTTTTTTCGTGTTCTTTTTTTTTTCTACTTTATTTTATGGTCTACATTATATATCTTTCGTGTGAATTGGGTTTGTTTAGTGAAGGTCACCATCCCTTTGGGATTTCAACATGTGTGAATCCTCAATGGTTAGATCTAGGGTTTTTTTTAATAAGGTTACTAGATTATTTCCCGCGTAATACGCGAGATAAATATATTAAGTTTTTATAATAATGTAATTGCTATTTTTTTATAATAATTATAATATACATAAAATACAATAAAAATTATTCACAAGTTAAGATTTTGTTAATGAATTCATTTATTAATACAGTTTTGTAATTTATTGGAAGAATGTTTTATTTCTAAAAGGATGCATGTATCACGTTATTATTTATACTATTAAGCTCCTTTGCGAGCTACGACGAATCAAACAACACAAAAAAACCGTTGCATTGCGCGGGTAGTATGCTAGTATATTGGTAGATTAGTAGATACATATAGGAAGGACAAAATACAAAATGATTT
>JAOEHQ010046195.1:0-11733 GCA_025447715.1 Asclepias incarnata
GCTTACATTATTTACATCTAACTTTCCCATTTATTTAAAAGTATATTTTTACATTTTAATTTATAGTGTTGCATATATTTATTCTTAATTTGATAATATCGTAAGCCCCGTGTATTTGACACGGGTCAAAAAACTAGTTTTTATTTATAAGAAAAATATTATGTGTACGATGTATATAGTCAAATCGTACATCGTACGGGTATTAAGATTAGTATATATATATATATATTGTTTAATTTATATTTATATTTATATCATTGTATTATTATATCTAGGATTATTAGCTTCAAAAAGTTTTTAACTATCACCAAAATACTTTGTTAGATATCTATAGATATAACTAAACCCTAATTTTATGATATACAGCGTAAATATTATATTATATTTATTTTTATAGATCTCCTAAATATTTATCAAATATTTTTATAATAATTTTATAAACAAAGATATATTCATTCATTAAGTATATATTAAAAGGTAGAAATAAATTTAGTGATATCAAAGTGACATGTGAAAGATAGCATTTTTCTGGATTTATTTATTATTTATTTGCAAATTCGGGGGTGTCCAAATATATTTAATTTCCACTTATGGTGGGAGTGTGTGGTTTTCCCCTTCAGATTTCTGGGGGATAAGGGTTTCTCAACGATAAGTTTAAATTGGGGGTCTATTCTGCGAGAGGCTCTCTAGCACGGACCCAGTTATGACAACGTATCCTAAGCGTCCAGACATTAATGAGTAATTCACGCCTTTCAAAAAATAAAATTGTTAGTTATTTACAGTATTATTTAGACAGTCTAGGGACTAATGATGTAACGTACCCAAACACATAGAAAACAAAGCAATAACATTGTCATAAGGTACGTGCATAGTCGATCGCATGTGAAGAAAAATGGGTGGAACAAGAGAGAAAGATAGAGATGTAGAATGTCTTATCCCACTTACCAAATTAGGAGGAGGGTTCTCAGAGATTGATGGTGACGGTGGTGGCGATTCTTCGCCAGCCGAATCCTCAGCATGCTCTTCTCCTTCTCAAAATTCCGGCAAAGAGGTCTTAAGATTTTTGCCTCAAATCTCTTTTTGTGGTTTATTTCTCTGTGACTATTGTAATATATATTACGTTTTTTGTTGTCTTCATGCATGATCCCCAAGAATTCCACGTATGTTTTGTTATATTTAATCATAATGTGGTTGATATAAATGACATGTAGTACTTTCATAATTGTTCCGTTTTATGTAACATATATAGTGTGTTATTGTATACCTAAGCAGTACGAGAAAAGGAGGTTTTAGCGACGCCTAATGTCGTCGCCTATTGTAGTTTTTCTTGTAGTGAAAGGTCATCGGATTTACACTGAGGTTCGATATGATACAACATTTTTGTAAAAATGTTTTACTATGATAGCTGGATTTGTAAAATGTGATCACCTTGGAGCACATTTTACAAGCTAAATGACTAAATATGTATTTTTTTAAAAATTACAAAATTGTATAAAAAGAGAACATTTATAGAAGTACATTGCTATTACATGTCATTATGTGAAATATAACTATTATATCACATTATTATGGTGTGTGTTGAACGTTGAACCTCAATTCTTACCTTGGTATATGTAGAATCATGTTTTTTTGGCCAAGTATAATTTTATTGATAGGGATTAAAAAAACCAGTTAGAATTACATAAAGGCTAAAGCCATTAGATTGATAAATTGAAAATAAAAATAAAAAAGACTATAACAGTACAAACAAATTCCATGTTTATACACCCACAACATCTTCAAGTTGAGGGAGTTGAGGGGTATGAAATAGATGATGATGATGTCTAAATTTGCATGATAAAAGGAAACCAACACAAGTACAAATGTAAGTTCTTGAAAAACCTGAACCTGAACCAGACCCGGGATTTCACCCGCCTAAAACACACTCCAAATCACACAAAATATGATGCTTCCTTTACTCTAAAACTCCAAGCTGAACTTTAAGGAGTGGGAACAAAGGATCTACTTTCCAATTGGTATGAATTATAGTTTCTTGTGAATGTTTTGTCACATTCGTTATAGTGCTACAAGTACTACGAAAAGGAAAATTATAAAATCGGCAGGATTGATGAAAATTGTATTAGAAGTTATTAGGTTTGATATTAGATATTAATGATGGAAGCATCTTATAACATGGGATGTCAATAGCATCGAAAATCAGGTGCAACATAGTAGTTCTCTGTCTATAGATAACATCTTCGTTAGAATTTACTTTAGTAAAGTATGGTTATGTAATGTTCTGGATCGAGAATATACTGATGCATTAGAGTTCTTGTCAAGCAAAAGAGGATCATCTCATCAGCCTTTGTGTATTTTTAATACGTATATCTTAATACATGCATGTCACATCTTAGGGAATT
Source organism: Asclepias incarnata (assembly GCA_025447715.1). Lineage (NCBI taxonomy): Eukaryota > Viridiplantae > Streptophyta > Magnoliopsida > Gentianales > Apocynaceae > Asclepias > Asclepias incarnata. The sequence continues at coordinate 2,400 of JAOEHQ010046195.1, forward strand.
TTGTGAATAAGCATTTCACTCGAACGTTTGAGTTTCCCCAATCTCTATAGATCTTACATAGTCTAGTTTTCATGGTAGAAAGCGTACGAAACACATATATACAGGATTAGAACCCTTGAACATGAAAAGTTTCCGTGAACAAACTGAAGACCAAAGTTTTCATTCTTATCACATAAAACAACTGTATAACGAAGAAAAAAGTACCCAATGCTCAGTTGCAGCACAAAACTACTTATCTACTTGCACAACAAGTCCTTTATGCTCTTTAAGGTATAGTATCAAGAAAGGTTGAAATATATCTCTTCTTTCTATGTGCAGGCATTTGTCAAAGTCATTCGCAGTTGGGCTTCAAAAAAATTCATGACAGGATGGTTTGTTCTCCTTTCCTCACCAATTTCTTAATCTTGTAATTTTATCACCATGCCAGTTTTTAGCCATCCATATCATTATGCCAGAAGCAATGTTCTTTTTTGCTATGCTAGCACAAATGTGTGGGACTGTCACTAAAAGCTGTTTGTTTTGCAGTGTTATTTTATTTCCTATAGCCATCACATTTTACGTGACTTGGTGGTTCATTCATTTCGTGGATGGATTCTTCTCCCCAATCTATCATGTTCTTGGAATTAATACATTTGGTTAGTACATTGGCTTTAGTCTTGTCACGTAATGCGTTTGAATGCATCAGCTTGTTTATATCACATTTGAATAATTAATTGGTTGATTTTGTTTACCAGTCAAACAGTACTCAAGTAGATTCAATGTCCTGCAACGTAAATATCCGCTCTGCTAAAAAATAGATCATTTTTTCCCATTCTAGATCTTCGCCGAAAATCTAGAAAAAAGAAGACCATCATATAGTTAAGGTGTACATTTGAAAGATGTTGTACTCATGCTTATTGCCTAGGGGCTGAATCTTAGGGAAGGGTCAGTCAGGTCCAAAGAAACACTGGGTCAGGGTTTCTCTGCCGATGTAAACCTTTTTGCTAGAAAATAAAAATACACAAGACCTACAATTAGAGAGCAGTTAAAGAATAAAATTGCTACAACTTAATGTTACAGGTGAATTTACAAATGTTGGGATTTTGCAGCAGGGTTATGTGCACATAGTAACATCAGTTAAATTTTCATTCAGTTTATAAAAGCCAAGCAGTTAAAAACTTAAAAGTGGTTAACCGTCAAATCATGATACAAGAAACAAAACAATTTTCATCTGATGAAATTCAAAATATGATAGGAATACCATATGATTTGTTTTCACTCTATATCTTCTTCTTCTTCTCAGGCCTCGGATTCTTCACTTCTATTGGTTTTATCTTTTTGGTTGGTGTGTTCATGTCATCATGGTTAGGCGCCTCTCTGCTCAGCTTAGGGGAGTTTATAATACAGAGGATGCCTTTCATGAGCTACATTTACACTGCCTCCAAACAAATTAGTTCAGCAATCTCACCAGGTAATTCACTCATTTGATCAAACTTCAACCTGTATATAATATTTGGCAGTTTTAACCCGCTTACTTACAAATGGGTCAATCAGGTTATGTATGATTATCTCTAATTGATCAAATGCTTACGACAAAATTTAGTCTAAATACGAAATTGTTCAAACCAGTTGAAAGTCGCTCGAAGTATTTTTATCTACTGCATAAAATTCCCTAAATCATTTTATTTGACGAACTATAATTCTTTGACCCATACCAAAACTTACCCGTTTTGACACGCTCCCAGCAAGTTGTTTTGCCACCTTTAGTAAAAAGAAAAGTTATTAACAACTTAAATTTGAGTGGTCCAGGTGAAGGTTCACAAGCGTTTAAAGAAGTAGCGATCATAAGGCATCCAAGTGCTGGAGAATACGCATTTGGATTCATAACATCAACTGTTATCTTGCGTAAGAATACAGGTGCTGAGGAGTTATGTTGCATCTATGTGCCAACCAATAACCTTTATATCGGAGATATAGTTCTTGTCAATTCAAAAGATGTTATGAAGCCTAACATCTCAGTTCGAGAAGGTATAGGTAAGGACTCTAAACCAAACCTTCAAATTGAAATCATCTTTTAATAGACCAATAGTTATATAGCGGGTTCATTGTGCATTCAAAATAGAATAAGTGTGTTTCAACAGGTTCGTCGTAACCATTTGGTCTAGCGGTACCAAGAGGTTGTAGGGTTCCTTACCAGCATAAGCGTGTGCGAGTATTTGTTCACAAAAGTAAAAATAAGTGGGGTTGGGTTAATACACGAAAAAGATAACAGACGCATAATTGAACCTAGTTAACACTGATTTTATGACTGATGTACAGAGATTGTAATATCGGGAGGCATGTCGATACCAGAGATGTTAACCACGCTGGATTCCAAAACAACATTGGCTCCAAGAAGTGGAAAGTATGCTGTTCCAAAAGTATGATACAAATGTGTATAACTTTTATTTCAATTTAAAATCGTGTTCAGGTGTTTATACTGTCGAAAATGCAAAGAATAGACTACATGGAAATACAAACTGGCTGTTGGTAGTTTAATGGTCTTTTTGGTTGTATAATTGGTTGTAACTAGCAATTAGTGGCAACTTTGTATTATTTGTAAAACAGTAGGAAAAAATTAAATAAATAAGATGACATTTTCCTCGTTTTATTTTTCATTCGGTTTGTATGGTTAATACATAAGTTTAACTTTAACTATAACTTTTAAGGCGAATAATAAATTCTTTTAAAACGAAAAAAATTAAAATATATTATACTAGGGATCTAATGATTGGAGAACAAGGGTCGTGGACAGGATGTGTTTAGTCTCCGTTAATGTTGCCAAAGTCTAGCTTGGAACCAGGCTGACTAACATACGAAGACCCTACTTATATAGGGACGTAAGGGTTTACCTTGCGATCCACTTAAACTGTTAAGGTTCGAAGAGTAAAGTAATGATAGAAGGTGATTCCTTCTAAATAATGGTGAACCTTCATGGTATATTTGAGTAGGACTCGATCTTGGAAACAAAGCAATATAGTACTTGATATTATTGCACATTTTGATCATTGCTTTTTACGTTAGAACACAATCAAAATGAGACAAAAGGAGTAATTGGAATAGAACAAAACAAACTAATCTAATATAGACGAACGGCATCAATAATAAAACTGATGTCAACCCCAAGAGATATCCATAACACTTCCTGTTCTGCCCATTCGGCATTCTCTTTAAAACATGTTTGCCAAAAGTGTCAATTACATTAAGCTTACTAGTAATAATCTAATTCTAGATCCAAAATCCCATTTCTTACCAAAATACATAGAAAGCATTCCAACAAAAGCGCAAAATTCCCCCCACAAAAAGGCGGGCCAGATCCTACATATGGCAAACAAACAGGGCAAAACGGAAAAGAAGTGCTGGTTCTTCAGTTTAGTTGTTTACAGTTGAGAGCATCCCTCCGGTAGCTGTGGGTATCACCACCTCCCAACCAGGGCCTTTAAGTGGAAGTGTACTGGTCAAAAAGTCTGGTTTTCCATCTGCCTTTGCTGGCCCGGCAGCAATCAGATCGCTTCTGTCCAACACCTTCTCAAGATCCTCATCGCTGATATCAGTCTGTATCATTTTGTCTTCTGGATCGTCATCATCTCTCAGAAGAGACAACATGTCCTCTTCCTAAAAATATAATAAATACAGAAATACTTAACTGTCTACAAAAAAATATGTATACACAGTTTCTACATAAAACATATGTACACACCCTATACCTCCATCAAATCATTGTTGTTCGACTTTGTTACCCTTTCCTGTTGGAATTGACCTTTACCAATCACCACATGCTCAAGCCTCAACTTCCGGAAAGCTCTTTTCAACATTCGGCCCTAAAATTATCATTCAACATCAAACAAATTGCTCAAGAAGATTGAAAAACACTGGAAAAAAGAAAACCTTCAAAATACCTCAATAGACAGGGCAGTTGCAAGCCTGTACACATGTACGGGTTTTGTCTGGCCAATTCTATGGCATCTATCCATTGCCTGTAAATCCATTTGAGGGTTCTGCAGTCCAAATGCATCATAATTGTTAACGCTTAAAAGGGGGTATTGACTGAATACAACGAATATTATATAGATCTGAATGGGATACTTTACCCAGTCACTGTCATATAGTATGCAGGTATCAGCTGCAGTGAGATTGATTCCTAGCCCACCAGCCCTAGTGCTCAGAAGGAATATCCTATAATCACTGTTCACGTCATTGAAGTCCTGGATCTGTTGTTTTAACAGAGTCATAGAATGTTAACATATGATCAAGACTTTCCAATTTTAGTAGAAAACTGCTTGTCATACATTGAAGCCGTTAAGAATTCATTCAACAAGAAATACTTCAAACAAAAAGTTTTATGAAGTATATTATAGACTTGCCTGTCGTCTTCTCTCCTCCAATTTTACACTGCCATCAATTCTGCATACTTTCATATCCTTCTCGCTGAAGTAGTAATGCATTACATCCAATATTTTAGTCCACTGGGAGAAAATTAGAACCTGTTTGCATAGTCGAGCATCAGTAGAAAGATTAAGATGTGCACACACACATGGATAGTAAACAAACTATCATGATAAATTGATAACACAAGTCGTGAAAAAGGGAAATAGCATTCTACCAGGGGTTTATTACAACCCTATGCACTTTTTATCTGTCCCTCCAAACCATCGAACTTTTTTTTTTATCAAATTCAGTCATTAAAAGATGATTTTGTGTCCCTTTTGAGTCATTATTAGATATTTTTGTAAAAAATGATGGTTTCGAAAATGATATGCTTTATAAGTATATGTTAAATTTATAAACAAAAACATCAGCTTTACAGATAATGATAAATAGTATATAAAAATAACTGATTTCTTAAAGTTCTTAATGACTCAAGGACAATAACCTAATTGGACGAAAAATAGTTCGATGGTTTAGAAGGGACAATGAAAAAGTACCTAGGTGTTTTAGGTAATAAACCCTTTTACTAGATGAATCTATATTTCCATAAAACATAAACATATAAGTCACGTTCAATACACTTAGTGATACAAAATATGAAGATAATAGGTCTATATACTTTATGCTTGCGGGGTAACAGCTTTTGCAGCAATTTTTCCAGCAACTGAAACTTTCCACATTGTCCAACTATCTGTTCCACAGGTGGATAAAAACCTGTAGAAAATAATATATATTGCTTCAACATTTCCTAATAACCATTCATAAATAGATATGGGTGTTAGATGGCACGTACAAGAACCCTCAAAAGCTGCCTCTAAGAGGTCAGGATGGTTGCAATTTTTCCGGAGCTGAATCATCAAATTATGGAGCTTTGCTTTTGTACCACGACCTGCATATTCTCACAGTAACACTTTAAGCAATTAAACACTAAAAACTGGAAGCTAGTTTCAACATCCATACTCTGACAAATATTTTATTTTGGTTTCCTACACATATCACAATCCAAAGTACGTTTGAGATGGCAAAAGGAGAAGTTGGGCGGGTTGGTTAATATGTCAAATCAAGCAGCTTGTTAGCATTGTGGTTCAGATCGCATATAGTCGAACCACAAAAACTTTATTTGATAAAAACTACAAAATAATCCAACATTTTTAGTATAGTGATTTTGAATATTTTTACATATTTGGATACACTTTGAACGACTTTCAATCCATTTGACCTGTTTCTTTTTTAATTAAAATCTTTAGCTGAACTCAAATGACCCAGTAAGAGATAAACCATATTTGAAAGCAGCCCATTAATTTGTATATAGTAAAATATGGCACATTTAATTGGTATTGTAAATTAAAAAATCTTATCACCCCCTAAAGTATCCATAAGTTCTCGCTCCAATTCCTTTAATATTTTACCTTTAAGATTGTATATTTCCTCTCTTGATATTTGCAATCCAGAATACAGCCAAGTGTTAACACTTATAATCTACTTTAATTCCATTATTACTAAACTATATTGTTGGTGGGATGTATTATCAAATTAATAAAAGCAAAATGTGATTACCAGTGTCCAATTTCTCTAGCAGATGCTTTTCCAGGGACTTGTTGACTAGATGTTCTTGATAGTTTCTTTGATGATCAGTTAGAGTGGCATATAGTATAATCTCTTTCTTGCGAGGAAGCATATGCTCAACTTCCTCTTTCATTCTTCGCAGTAGAAAAGGACGCAGGATAGCATGCAACTTTGCTACAACCTGAAATTAATTATTTATCAACCTTGTAAACTTTTTAAATAAATAAGAGATGGGAATGAAATTAATTATCTATATCTGTACATACTTGTGTTTTTCTCCTTTCTTCCGCTTCTTCACTGTTGGACTTTCCAGAAAAATCGAACCTAAATATAGATAATAATATTAAGTACAAGTGAAAAAACAAGAAACACTCTTCCCATCTGTTTCAGTAGCATGTATGCAAATAGAAAGTCATGCAAGACAAACCAAGTAATACTAGGTGATATGTATAGCAGATAATGGACATCGTGCATACATTGCTGGTTCTTTACAAATATGATAGTTTTCAGATAAAGATGAAATTACCATGATTCAAATTCCTCGTGGGATGAGAATATATCAGGCAAGATGAAGTTCAGAAGTGACCAAAGTTCTGCTAGGTTGTTTTGCAGAGGTGTACCAGTCAGCAAAAGCTTGTTTTCAACACGCAACCATTTTAATTCTCTCAATAACTTGCATTTAGAGTTTTTCAATCTGTGACCCTGTGAGTGATGAAAAAAGGTTGATGGTTAAAATAGACATACTCTTTAAAGGGGAAACAACAAAAGGTGTAGCACAGCCTATAAAAACCAGCTAACTATAAGCACCTCATCAACCACAAGGTATTTCCAATTGTAATGCCTCAAGTATTTCTTAGCATCATACATCGCTATTTCATATGAGGTGATGACAACGGGAAACTTTGGGCCTACTGTTTTTGGCATGTGCTTTCTCCTTATTTCATCCCTTTCGTTTTTATTACCGTGGTAGATGACGGCATTCACGGAGGGCACAAACCTTCACATACAGAAAAAGATAAGAGTTTACAATTGAATTAATAAGTAAATAAACAAATTAATGCTGGGTAAACCAAAAGAGAAGATACCTTGATATCTCATTTAACCAGTTTGACAAAGTAGACAAAGGGGCGATAACCAAGTAGGGCCCATCTAAGCCCTTTCCTTTAAGGTGTGCAAGGAAACCAATGGTTTGGATTGTCTTGCCAAGCCCCATTTGGTCAGCAAGGATTCCATTAAGCCCATTTTGCCAGAGTGAGATTAGCCATTTGACACCTTTAAGTTGATAAGGTTTCAGCTGTCCCCCAGTCAACAAGGGAACAAGCTCAGCCTGCTCTTTTGCAGTTCTTTCTTCCTTACTGAGATTAAGATCTTTAGTGGGATCACCTTCTTCAGATCGAGTTAGCATAGCCGCAACAGCTGTCTTAGCCCTCCTCTGCAAACATTGCAATATCATCATGAGACATAACATCACAATCAACATATCAATTCAGTATATCAGAGATATAACATCTATGTTACACACCTATGCCCAAGAAACAACAATCAGACAACAAAGACATGCACGTCCCATGAACAATTTGATACCACTGTAAGCAAAATCGTTTTAACTTGTAATTAAAAATGCAAGTATGGAAGTAAACAAGATAAATCATTACCGTGTTGACAGTTGAGGCGGCTTTTCTTTTTCTACCACCTCGGCCTTTCTTCGGCTCCTCCTTCACATCATTAACATCTTCCGCCACTCCATTCTACGAACACAATTCGAAAAATGTCAGCAACGGGAAAATTATGAACAAAAAATTTTTTAAAAATAAAAGAAAGATGATATTGGAGTGAGTTTACATTAGTGATCTCATCCATTTTCTCCAACAAAAACTCAGAGTAAAGCTGAGTCTGAGTAAGAAGCTCATCCAGTTTAGTATATTGTGTGTCACTGAAGTTGGGTGCTTCCTTTTGCACGGTTTCTTCTTCCTGTAGCCTTTGTTGTTCAAGTTTAACTTCCTCCTCTGCCATCGCATCTGATATGAGAGAAGAGTCCCCATTTTTTGCATCAATGATCGCTTCCTCTTCAACCTTCGCCCCATCTTTCTCCTTGCCGATGTCCTTAAATATGTAACAAAGTACTATTTAGAAAATAACCATAAGACTGAAACTTCAAAACAGAATATGTAGAAACTTCTAAAACAAACAGATTATACAACCATTTATTCATATAGTAGAGCTTATCATATAACATCACCATCGGCACTCTTATTATGATTACCCAGTTTGACTATTTTCTAAGCAGATTTGTCGGTACTAAATTTATCTTTAAGTAATATTTGATTATAACTAAAACAGAGTATGCACGGTGAAAGACGTCATTTCACATTATATACATGAAATGATGAAATAGCAATGTAATTACATTCTGCTCATACCGCTTACTAACCATTAAAAGTCCATTTTCTACGGGTTATTTTTCTTAAAATTAAGTCAAAATAAAATGTCTTCCTTTCTTGTTCAACGAAGTAAACATATAAGGACAGGTTCATATGAGAGCCACAAAAGGCTAAAGAAACATGCTTTTAGCCACAAAAATACATTTCGGTCAAAAAAAAAAAGACAACAAAATAAATTTAGAGACAAGCATATAACAAAATTCTAAGCTGTTATAACTTCATACAATTTTTTCCCTAAAAACAAAGAGTAGGGTTTTAACAAAACCCTAAACTTGTAAAACACTTTAACACTTCCAGATACATACATACATATATATATATATATATATGGTATATACTAATATAAATATAGATATATCCATATATATGTATATATCACTTCACTATACTAATATAAATATAAAATATAAACACACGCACACACATACCACCAGAAAGCCAAAAAAAAAGCACATTTTAAGCATATACTTAAAAAGTAAAAAATAATAGTATAATAAAAAAATAAAAGAAAAAGAAAGAAACCTCTTCTTCAAGCACTGACGTAGGTGAATCTGCTAAGGGATCTTCCGTGACGTCATTTTTCGGCACCATTTTCTCTCACTCAAAACCCTAGAAACTTTTCTATTAAAAAAGTAACAGCACAAAAAATAAACTATTTAGCAAACAAAAACAAAATGTAAAAAAAAAGTTACCTGAAACAACAATAACAACAACAAAAAATCAAAATAATAATTTTAAATAGTTCGATAAATAAATAAATGTGTATTTATATAAATCAAAAAAAGGAAAAAAGAAATGTGTGAAGTAAGTGAAAAATTAGGGGGGGAAACAGTGAGCGAAACATACTTGAAATTTGTGGATGAAACGTGGTGGTGGGAGAG
>JAOEHQ010046197.1:0-11732 GCA_025447715.1 Asclepias incarnata
ATTAATATAAAAATAATATATAGTTAATTAATATATAAATAATATAAATATTAAATGATAGTAAATGATATGATAAAGAAGGAAATGTTTAAATTTTTTTGAAAATTAAGACATCAAGCATATGCTTTATTAGGTAGTTTAGATATAACTAAATTATGTGCAACTAATTACACTCAGATTTTTCTTTTATATTAAAGATTTTAATTAATCCACTTTGTTTAAAAGGAAAGTTTGACTTTATTAAATGCACAAGTCAAGTTTATTAATTAAAATCTTTAATATAAAAAAAAAATCTAAGTATAATTAATGCACATAATAATTATCGACAGTCTTAAATGCTGTCATTAGAACTTTCTAGTATAGTTAATTTGTTTATGCATCATATTGTTCTTTTCTAGTATAGTTAATTTTCTTCTACTCTGATATTACACATTGACCAATAAGATAGCAACACGTGGTCAAATGGTTTGCACAAACTGTATATTACGAAAACATGATACAGTAGCACATAATACATTTTCCCCCAATTTAATTTAATCTAATTTCCTTTCCATGGCGTCTGTTTCAGTCTTCAGAGGCTTTGTCCATGGCCGCCACGTCACTCTTTTCCCTCACCAATCTCAGGTTTCTTATAACCTTAATTAAGTTAAATTGCGTAGTTAATAATCCATTCTATAACTTTTAATTACGGTTTTTGTGGATATATAGTTATATACTGATGTGTTTATAACAACTTTGCAATTCAATAATTTAGTCAAAAAATTATTAGTGTTATTATTATTATTATTATATACAGTAGTTTTTGCCATCATATTGATTTATTTATTTATAGAATAGAATTTACATTCATGAACACAACATCTTTGTATGTATGTATGTTTGTATGTATGTATGTATGTATGTAGCACTTCTTTAGTTAGCAGATTAATAATGATGTTTGCATTTCTATTTCAGTTGCCTGTTACAAGCATATTCATTGGATCGAAGAATCGATCTAATGGGTTGAGGCTTTATGCAAGATTTTCGGACTCACAATCAGCTCAAACGCGAGATCTTTTTACTTCTCGTCTACAAAGTACCTCCTTCGGTTATTTTGTTTGCTATTTCTTCGAAACTAAAACCAATGCATATATTTGGTTTTCTTATGTATATTGTATGTTATGTTATTAAAAAAATGTACGTTTCACTTGCAGCCAGTATGGAGAACTTGCCGGAGCTTGTGGAGGATATTGTCCAGACATCAATCAATACAGGTCCTCGTGGAGCTTTGAGACTGGCCCAAGGTGTTCAAGCGTTCATCGGTGTTGGTGGCGAGTGGCTTACAGAATTATCACAGGTATATGTGGTTCTCATTTATATCTTAAATCATATACACTTGTTCTGTATTTGTAATAGTATAGCTCATCTTTAGCTACAATTACATGAAATTTATTATAGATGATTTAATTAATTCGGAAGCAATTCATTGTTTCAACTAAATGAAAGGTTATAATTGATTGAATTGGTGGATTATATTGCAGTCAAGAAACTCACCTAGCGGAATACCATCACAGCTTCAGCTTGGGTTGCTATCACCACTTTACCTTCGGAAATTGTTTGAACGCTTGGGGGCTACTTATATCAAATTAGGTCAGGTGAGCCAGATTACTGCTTCTGAGTTCCATTTCTTAATGACCGATCCAACAAATGAGTCCTGCTTGCAAACTTTTGTTGATAAATTTGAATTTATCTTTTCATTCTGTAGTTTATAGCATCGGCTCCCACATTGTTTCCGCCAGAATATGTGCAAGAATTTCAGTATTGTTTTGACAGAGCTCCGGTTGTTCCTTTTGATGAGATTAAAAGAATTCTGAGGGAGGAGCTAGCAGCCCCGATAGATAGTATCTATGAATATGTTGATCCTACACCACTTGCCTCGGCTTCAATAGCACAGGTTGATAGTGTTGTCTTTAAAAGTGCAACATTATTTATCTGAAACTTTTGGCAACAGTCTGGTAAATACAATCTGTAGGTACATGCAGCAAGGCTTAAAGGTTCACAAGCGGATGTAGTAATAAAGGTCTTGAAACCTGGAATCGAAGATGTATTAGTTGCAGATCTAAACTTCATTTATGTTGTTGCTCGCATTGTAGAGTTCTTAAATCCTGAACTGAGCCGTACATCACTGGTATGACCTGGATATGTTGACGGGATTTATTTAATCCTATAGTGAATTTTGTTTTGCAGCATTGTTCGGTTGATAAATTAATCTTGATTATGTATGACCCAGTTGTTCTATCCTTATTGCGTTTAGACTTTAGAGTTGCTTTTTACTTGCTTTAGTAATTCATTTTCGTGTATTTCTGTTGAAAATGATATGATCAATAAGCTACTCTTTATTTTGTGGAAAATGGCTATATATGGAGCAAGCTTACAAAAAGAAAAATGAAAAGTGTTTTAACTGATAGGTTCTTTGTATTCTATTCTTTTCTGGACTTTTTTATTACTAGGTCAATACGAGTTCCTTCTTCATCTGGTGTAAATACTCCGGTCTTGGGGTTGTTTTATATAAAATATTTTAAAGCCTGAATCCCTTTAGTAGGTTGCCATTGTCAATGACATAAGAGCATCAATGCTTGAAGAAGTGGACTTCAAGAAAGAGGCAGCAAACATAGAGTCCTTTAGAAGATATCTTGAATCAATGGGGCTTACTAGGCAGGCTACAGCTCCTAATGTTTATCCAGAATGCAGTACCAAAAGAGTACTGACAATGGAGAGACTATATGGAGTTCCTCTTACTGACTTGGAGTCGATAAGTTCTCTTGTTTCAGATCCAGAGACCAGTCTTATAACCGCCCTTAATGTATGGTATGGCTATAACTCTTGCAACACATTCTTACTTACCCTAGTTCATGTCTGGTGATGTGCTGATATTTTGAATTTAACGAGTGTTTTTCTGATCATTTCTACAGGTTTGGTAGTTTGCTGGCATGTGAAACTTTCCACGCAGATGTACATGCTGGTAACCTATGGCTATTACGTGATGGTCGTATCGGGTTTCTCGATTTCGGTAGGTATTTTTCCATGTATTTTTGCATTGTGTTATTTTGCTTTGTTGATCACGTTCGGCTTCTGGATGACTTTATGGGTGCATATTTGAAGTACTACTTGGTTCAAACTCGACTTTTCAAGCTTGACGGATGAGATGGGTGCGCTAACGGGTCAAAACGTGTTTGGGTTGGTTGAAATGGGACATTTTTTTAGCACAGGTTTACGTGGGCCAGGCCAGGCCAGCTTGGGTTGACCTGTAAACAATTTTTGTCCAATCTCAAGTCTTACATATATAGTTAATGTATTATCACAAAAACTTGGGAGATGGCAATTTTGATATAATTGCTTATGGGTCATGTCACTTGTTTGAGATAAACACAACCCGAATATAAATGGGTCAAATTGCCACCTCTAATTTCTAGTGTACAAACCTGCATCACACAATGGGCCATGTTACCTGAACCAACATGTATGTGCTGCAGGAATTGTTGGACGGATATCACCAAAAACATGGAGTGCTATGGAAGTGTTTTTGGGTTCAATTGCAACTGAAGAATACGAGTCAATGGCCTCTGCCTTGATCGAAATGGGTGCTACAAATACTGATGTGGACTCTAGGGCATTTGCTAAAGATTTGGAGAAGATTTTTTCATCTATACAGGCATGCATTCGGACACTTCTGGCCCTCTTTTAATTGTCAACTATTTTCCTTTTTGTCATTTCTGCTATCAAGTAAATACTAGAATGCGATATTCATAAATACATAGATAAAGGATTATCTGATTTTCAGGACTTGGATACAGAACTTGTTGTTGCGACAGCCACACGAACAAACACAAATGCAACTGCTGTATCAGCCAATATAGTTGTTGATGAGAGACAGATGAATGCACTGTTTCTCGATGTGGTAAGCTTTAACATCTAATAAACTTTACAATTTATATTTTGGCTGTCTAAAAGCCTTATATGCCCTTATTTGATCTTATTTTTCGCTCCAGGACTTCATGATTTAAGACTACCATTTAAGAATACAGTTTTTGTGTCCACAGAAATTGCAACACTTAATCTCTAGAAGTCCTTTAATAGAAAGAAACAAAAAAAAAAAAGAAAAAAAAAGGGTAAATCGGAGGGAACCCCTTGATCCCCGGTACCACATTGGTACCAACATGCACATGCCACACAACACATGTTCCAATTAGACACCTCCACCCAATACCCCACACTTGAACAAATAAAAGAATGTTATGGTTCCAAATCTTATAATTGACTTTTTTTCATATTGACTAGATGTCTAGTGTACCCACTCTATGTGGTGGTAACTAAGAGCGTGAATACTGTGGTTCGGTGTGTGGTCAGGTTTGTGAGGGAGATAGAGAGTCTAAGGTAGGATAATGATGAGAAAATAAGATAGGAAATCTTTTGAATCCACTTTTCAAAATGGAGGGTTGTGATTGGAGGGTGGTGATTGATCAAATATGTAGGATTGCAATTTTCATAATCTTAAATTCAACCTTTTAAAATTGGTTGGGCCTAAATTACCCATGCATTATATTATAATTATAATGATATAGTAGAGTACTGTATAGCCTCCTAAAAATTCCCGTCTACATGTTCAATACTAAAATGTGTGGCCGCCTTAGTCCTTAGTCAGAAACATCTAAAATTGGCTGTGCTTATTGCATTTCTTGAGTTGCACATAACTCTGTTTGTGGCTTGTGTGTATGACCATAGGTACGGGTTAGTGAATCTTACGGGTTAAGATTCCCTCGGGAGTTTGCACTTTTAATGAAACAGCTTTTGTATTTCGATCGCTACACTCGGTTACTAGCTCCTAACATGAACATGCTTCAAGATCAAAGGATCACAATTGCCTCAAATCGAAGAACCAGTAACCGTTATACCTACTAGTCTGCCCATGAGAATCTAGCCAGGTAGAATTGCTGGTAGGAGCTTTGTTGCTACTTTATTAGCTCTTCATTCGTATATAGCAACAGTACTCTAGTATATACCTACATAAAACTGTTATAAATAACATAAAGCAATGTAATGTAAATGTACCTTGGAGAAATTTTAATTCTAAGGTGATAGCACCATATCAGTTTATAACTTTCAATTATTTATGTTGGTAATGAGTTTGGGTCATGTGACTGGAGAAACAAAGTGCTGCTCCTAGTAGCTAGCCTGAAGCCACCATCACCTAAACCTAGACAGGGTTTGGGCAGAAAAGTGAACTTGTTGATTGTTTGAATATACTGTAATCATTTAGAATATACCATGTATCACAACTCGGGTCATGCAAGTTTGTGGATTAGAATGACTTAACGAATATACCATGTATCGCAATTTGGATCATGCATATCTCTGGATTAGAATGATTTAACATACTCGTAAGTAGATTTGATTTCAATGTACGCCATGAAAGAAGGATATGCGAGTAGTGAAATAATTTCGGCAGTGCATTTTAGAATGGTGAAAATAAAATGATGCTAATACAGCATGATGATGATGATTATATGTAGGAAATAAGGTATGTTTCATGAATACCAAACATTTCTCAAATGTCTGTCTACCTAACAAAATCAAAAATAAAATTTTTATCGGATTCTATATAATATCAATCACCAACCTGGACAAAAGAAAAGAACCAACAAAATCATATGAAGCAAATATATGCAACTATACATTATAAATCAACTGATTTTAAAATTTTGTCTCCATGCCCATATCTGATCAGCCCCGGATCACCTTGCTTGGAGAAGGATATCCCATGAGCAAATGCAGCGGTGAGCCATTGGTCCCTGGCTCAACCTCCTCGATTTCTGATCTGGTATTACTGCGGCCTGAAATCTTTGAAGAAGACGGCCGGGTTGAATTTGACGGGTCTCTTGACATTATAGCCTTTTTTCTATCTTCACTGAATTCCCATGAACCATTTCTATCTGTTTCTGTAGAGTAATCCTTTTGGAAAGAACGATCTGAACATGATACCGGGCCTGTTCGTGACATGATTGATTTATCATAGTCTTCCACTTCACTGCTTGGTGGAGCAGCAATCGTTTCTTCTGGGTAGTATCGACCAACATGAGTTCCATTTGAAAGAGTGAATTTAAGTACCTTTGAACAAGCACCACATCTCAAACTATGGTATCTTTTCTTGAAAACAAGAAAGCTTTGAGGCAGCTGAAGAAGCTCCGAGCATCGGTAACAAGTGATCCATGGTGACCCACCTGCAATTGGCCGGACATATATCTTCTTCTTTGGAGAACGATACGGTTTCTTGACTTCATTCCTGTGCCATTGATCATCAGGTGCAGAGAATTCAGATTCTGAATGGTGTTTAGGGGTCGACGGCCCAGAAAAATGTGGGCTGTAGTACGCGTTTTGCCCGTAATGAGGCCCGTTATAGCAAACGTGTTGGCGGGGAAGCTGTGCTGAGTAATGCCTGTCTTGTGGACAGCAATGGTTGCACAAGCTGGCGTCCCGTCGTCTATCACCCGTCGGTGCTTCGCCGGAAAACGCCATCCGCTGGCCGTATCTTCCCGAATGGTTCAAAATGTGATTGTAGTATGAAGGAACTTGTCGCGTATTTGACACATTTGTTCTTTCAAGCTGATCCTGCAGTTCTCGAACCATTTTTAACAGCTCTATTCGCTCCATTTTAGGATTTTCAGGGATCGTAGATGAAAGATTTCTAGGATACCCATGGAAGTCGTTCAAACTGTAAAATGACCGAACATCCATTGATCGGTGCTCGTCTTTACCCGCTCGTCCATTTGAAGGATGAAACTCATTATGCCTGTTGAACCGATACCTGCTTCCCGAATCAAAATGTTCATCTCTTTTCAAACCATTACGATTCTTTCTAGTGGCTTGATCATCGTTTCCATCAAAAGAAGATACACTGCCCTCGTATCCGTAGTAATTACCCGTGCCACCAAATCGTGCGTTTTCCGAAGTCTCTACAGAACTGATGCGATCAAATCTTCGACGATGATGCAAATCTGCAGTTCCATCTTCGGATAATATGTCGTCTTCATCCATATGCATCACTTTTTTCTGTCTTGTATCAAGCAACTTTTCTGCTATCAAGCTCTTAAAGCTTGAGTTCGAGCCACCATCAGAATCCCTAATGATCTTCCTATTATTAGCAATAGCATCTCGTGTTGGCTCTTCAAGCTCAGAAAAAGACCTGTAATTCAAATCTCTACTGCTGTCTTCAAACTCAGTCCCGTTTCTACAGCTTTTAAACTCTTCATCATAATCGATTCTGTTATGAACTGTGGCTTCCGGTGATGACTCTGGATCTTCATGATACGAAAGCTCGTATGAGTTGTGAGGTTCATTATGATCACTGTTTTGATCTGGCTCTATAATCAATTTAACCAAGGAATGTTGATTCAAGCTGCTACCAATTTCATGATCATCAGAAAATTGTTCCATTTTCTGTTTTTGCGGGGAATACTCGAATCCATGTGACATGGCATCAATGGCAACATTTTCTTGCTGCTTAGCTGCATCTTGGTATTGATCTTTTTCATGATTCATTTCTTGATCTTGATCATGTTCTTGATTTATTCTATTATGAGCCGCAGCTTCCGGAGATGACTCAGGGTCTTCATGACCCGAAAGTTCAGTGGAGCTACGAGGGTCATTATGGAATATGTTTCGATCTGGTTCAACAATTGAATGAACCAGTAACTGTTTCTTTGAGCTGCTGGAAGCTTCTTGATCATCAGAAGGTTGCTTCATTTTCCATTTTCCAGATGAATACTCTTCAGCTTCACTTGATGGTGGTTCAACCGTACCATTTATCACTTTCTCAGCTACATCTTGATCTTCAGTTGAGCTGTGCAGATCATTATGGCCACTGTTTCGAACTGGTTCGTCAATAGAGTTGGCCAAAACTTGTTGATTTGAGCTGCTGCCAGCTTCTTGATCATCAGATAGTTGCTCCATCTTCCGTTTTCCTGAAGAATCATCTTCGGGTTTTTTTGATGTTATATCAACTGTAGTGTTTTTCGGCTTTTTTGCTGCATCATCACATTATATTAGAATTTAAACAAACAAAAAAAAAAACACACAAAATGTTATAAAAAAAACACAACTTATATCTCTACAAAGTATATACAAACCTTGAAGTTTTGCACCACAGCCTCCACATTGGTACACCGGAGCTCCTGGTGGCTCTGGTAGAACATTCCGACATTTAGGACAACGAACTAACCGGAGTTTATTGTTATTCTTGCTAGTCATAATTTATGAAATGTTCAAGACTTTTGATACCCCTGAAATTATTTGAACAAAAGGTTTGTAAATAATGAATCAAATCAAGCAAATTCCTGAGTAACAAATACTAAATGGATCCTCTAAAAGGGTACCAAAAACTCACTCCAACATGTCTTCTATATTTAAATTTTTTTTAGAAGAAACCAACTTTCCTTCTATATATGTATAGATTACCACTGCTCATCATTTAAAACTACTTCATTATAATCTATTTGTTTATTGCAAAAAGTGAAGTAAGAAGTGGATCATAAAGTAAATCTAAAGTAAGTTTTTAGAGTAATGGTTAAAAATACTCTTTTTCCTCTAATATATAGAGATGAAGATAGATGTATGGTTGGAGATAGCCTAAAAAGCAATTATCTGCATCTTGATCATCAAATAAGTTGGAATTCATTTTTAACCTCGAGCTGAACAAAAAGTATCCCTTTTTTTGAGAAAATATAAACATATATATATATATATATATATATATATATATATTAGAAAAAAAAAAGTATAATGGTCAGATGAGAAATAAATTAGAAAAAATTTCAATCAAAGTTATGAACTAGAGTTTGGTTGAAGAAAATAATCATAAAATTGTAGAAAATTGGATAATAATGAACTAGAATTTGGTTGGAACAAGACAAATATGGAGTTAAAACTACAAAAAGTCAAACATTTACACAAAAACAACTCAAATTTCTAATTTAAACCACAAAAACTTGAACTTTATAATACAATCAGAACATGAAATATATACTAAACAAGGGAACAAAAAACTTGTGTTTGCTTAAAAAAGAAGTATAGTGGGATTAAAGACTTCCATTGACCCCTAAAAAAGGTAAAAGGTATTGAAACTACGAAATTCAATCATGAAAAACAAGAACCCATTTCTGGAAATCAGGAACAACATATATTCTTAGTTCTCATTTGTCAAAAGATCCAAAACCCACAAATCAAGATAACTAATTATCTATACTAATATCCAAAAAATAGTTTTTTTAAAAAAAAGAAAAAGAAATAATTTGTATGATTATCTACAAGTAAAATAAATAATTAATGCAAGAAGTGTAGAACTTAGAAGAGAAATTGTCAAAGATCCAAAATTTTAGTAGCATATGCATATAAGCAATTTAAGAACCGGGTGATTAAAAACACAAAAGAATTGATTTTTATGAATATATTTTACATGTAAAACAATGTAATTAATTAATGCGTCTTTCATGAAAGTTAAAAAGACATCTTATTGATTGCTTAAGATCTAAAGTTGACAAACAAAATATTGAAATCAAGAACAAAAAATCAACAAATACTACTGCTTAAAAAAAACAAACAAAAGCAGATTTTTAAAAGAAAAAACCTGAATATTTTTCTTATTTTTTGGATAGAAATGATGTTGATTACATGAACTCCATGATCATGTTGTGGAAATCTTGAAATATTTTATTTGTTTTGTTATGAATTTTCTGTCTTTCTAGAAAATGAAGTATGTATTTGGTGGGTAATGAAGAAGGAAGAAAAAGAAAAGGGTGGGTTTGTTTGTATAATTGTGAATGAAAGCTTCTTTGTGATAAGTCTTGGCTGGACTGGTATGTGTTTTCCTCTTTCTCTCTCTAGACTTAAAACGTAAGAAAGAATTATGAGAGAGAGAGAAGATGAAGTCGGCGGTGAGATCATTTAAAGCCATATATATAAACTAGTTACGAATTTTCTTTTCTTTTCACCAATCGGGAAACAAACAAGATTATAGATGGTCTATGTAATGTAATGTTATTTTATGAAATTTTTGAAGTTTTCTTAATGATGTTATTTTAGTAACATATATAGGAAGATAAAGTGATTAACTGAAATCAAAGTTTGGCGGTTGTTACGGGGTAATTGGGAAAAAAATTTTTAAACATGTATGCATATAACTTACTCATCACTCGAAACCTCGTGCTGATTTACTCAACAGTTATGGCTATACGAATGTTTAGGCTTAAACTCAAGACTTTGTGTTATTTGTGTCAAAGATGTCTCACATTACCAATTGTGCAACATGTCAATTGCCTAAATCAAGTTTGTTTACCCATTTTATGTATACTTAAAATGAAACTTTTTAAAACAGATGTAATCGGTCTAATCATGATATTTTATGAATATTTTTAAATTTTTTCATAGTTATTTTTAGAATTGTACCTAATATGATTTGAATCTGTAAATGAAATATGTATAACGAACATTTTTACACTCTTCCTTAGAATGATTAAAGGTGGTTTAGTTCTATATTTATATAATGCGTGAGTTTTTTTTTTTATAATTAAATACCAACTCACATTAGTTGATTGCGATCATTAATTTCTCTTATTAGATTATAGAAAAGACCAAAAAGTTGAAAACAGTTAATGCAATGTGTATAAAGAGAATTGTTGCATATTTTAGATTAACACGTGACTTGAACTTTATTTAACAAACTTATTTGTGTCCAGTGCAAGTTATCCAAATGCTTTAGACAATTTAATATAACTCTAAAAAAAATTCAAAGAAAGGAAATCTTATATGCCATGTTGCCATCCATATAAAATTATGCATTTTTATATAGGGGTTGGTTATTGTAAAACAAATATTAAAGTAAAACAAATAGGATAAGATCTTGACCATTGGATCATGATAGAACTGATGCACGAAGATTCATAGAGTACAAGTATATACAATGATGCATGAAGATTTTCAATGATGCACAACGATTTTCAGCTAAAAAAATGGATTGTTTTATTTATTCTACATTAATACTTGTTTTATTTGAACCAGAACCTATATATATATATATATATATGTTTTAGACAATTCAAAGTCGGAATCAGTTGTCGGCAAAGTCCTTCGCCGTCACCTCTTGTGGATGTCCTAACTTAAATTTACAATTTTTTAAAATTTAAGAAATCATCACCATTGCACATTGTACGGGTACGATATCTAGTATATATATATGATATATCCATCACAATAATATACAAACAAAATAAAAATATCTCATGATGCAATGTAATGAAAAATATACTATGAGATATACAGAAACATTTAATTGTTTTAAAAGATACTATTTCATAGTGTGATACGATGTAATGTAATATATATATATACTAGTCTTAATACCCGTACGATGTACGGATTGACTATATATATGTTACTATTGATTTTATTTTTTAAAGAAAATAATATTTAAACATGCTCCATTACATATATTTGGTTTCTCCAATGTTAGCCTAATATATCTAATATTATTTTTGATATTGGTAATGATATCACTTAATTTAAAGTCATGATTGTGAAAAATGTTTCGTGTCCTTTTAAAATTTTCAATTACGTTTAGTTAGGTTTGTTAATTGATAAATATTTGGATAATAAGTAATATTAAATTATAATTTAGAAACATAAGTATATTATTATTTATTTAA
>JAOEHQ010046198.1:0-11732 GCA_025447715.1 Asclepias incarnata
TTACGGCGACCATTTTGTGGCGAAAAAATCGCCGCAAAAAACATTTTGCGGCGATTTTGCTTTAATTTGCGGCGATTTAAATCGCCACAAATAAAACTTTTTTTTGTAGTGATATAATTATTAGATGTGTGTATAATATTTACCCTTAAACAAAAAGTTTCTTAATTTTATAAAATTCTTTCTAATGACAACACTAATTTGATTAAAAAAGATAGATGATGATTAAAAAGAATGTAAGGAAACCTATGTGTCACTATGCTATGATATAGGGATGATTTTCAGGCTAAAACTCTAAATAAATGTTTATAAAAAGTTAAACACTTATTACTCAAAAATGAAGTCGATAGGACAATGAAGTGCATTTTTCCCCCAGGTATGCAGTTATAATGAAATATTATCGAGTTTCTAGTTTCTATTAGATTATTTGGTTTAACATAACACGACAAGATGATTGATATTGCTCATTTTTACAGTTTCTTGCTTTGCATCTCAAATTATATATCCACAATTTTTTCAATTTTATCCATCGATCTCTAAATATGCACATTTGTTTTTAACACACACACACACATATATATATATATATATATATATATATATATGAACGTGAATCTAATAATTCTATTGAGTTTATGCATATCAATAATTTTCATTTTCAGAGTACTTTTACAATAGAAACCCAGTCTCCATCGATACAAAAAGAGCCCGTGCAAGACTTGAGCGGTCATTTTGCTACCTACATTAGGACAAAATATTTGATAATTTTTGTTTCACCAAATCTAACTCTCGATCCTTTTATCCCAATATTGGTTAGCCAGGATTTTTAGGGCGGATGTGTTCGGTTCACAGAATGTTTTTGAAAAGAATGGAATCTGTTAAAGGAATTGGAATTTGACGGAATGTTTTTTATTTTTTGAAGATTCAGATGACGGTTGGAATGAAATTCCTTTCCCCACCCCCAAGGAATGAGATTTCTCTATCTTTAAACAACCAAACACACTAAGAAATGGAATTCAATTCCAATTCCATCAAAATCTGTTAACCAAACGCAACATTATGGATTGTTAAATTGACATGCACATTCCTCCTCGCGACAGTTATTTTTGTGATTGTTTTTGGAACATTTTTTGTTTAACCGCAATATGTTTATTAAGGAAGATTTGAATATAAAACCTTTATGAAGACATTAAAAGTTAAAACGTCTGCCATTAATTAGCATACCAGGTCTTTAATATGTACGTATACAAATATTACAAAGATTATTTTAAATTTATAATGAAACTTCTAACAAAAAGACTAAAAGAGCTTCAAATTATAGGTTGGATGAATACACTTTTTGAAGAACGGGGAAAGCCATGAATAGCAAGGAGTGTGACGGATAAGGGCCGGTTGGCTCCAGATTGTTGGTTCATTTGCATGAAAAATATGGATTGAACTGTACCAACGGCAGGCGCCCCGGCCTATAGAGATGGAACCCACATGTTCGACATTTATTATCTTCTCCTACACTATATAAAGTGATATGGATGGATACTCGCATGAAAGTGAAACAATAGAAATAAGAATTTCCTTTTATTTTATTTTTATAATTATAACATAAAAATTGGAATTAGGTTTACATGAAATGTTATTACCAATGTTTTAAAAACCGGACCGGACTGGCCGGTTCGACCGGTCGGACCGGTGCGCGGTCAAAGGACCGGTTTTTTAAACCCGGTTTTTTAGCGGTCCGGTTCAATGGTTCGGACCAGCCGGTTTTTCCGGTTCGACCTGTCCGGTTCAACCGATTATTATTTTTTTTGCATTTTTTTAAAATATTTTTTATGATGATGTGTATACTTTAATTATATTTTTAGTTGTTTGTGAACATTAAAACACATATTTTCTTTTGGATTATAACTATTTTGTATCATTATAAGTTCATAACCGGTTTCATTATTTATTTATTATGACAAATTTATTTATTATCATTAAATGTATCATCGCGTCGTGGGATGACGCTATAGGCACGAGAGTGTTCTTAGGTTCGTCATGGGATCCCGGGAGGGATGTTCAAGATTTCGACATGCAATACATGGGGGAGGGGGAGCTAGGCTTTTCGTTCTTTTTTGTTTTTTTTTGTTATGTATGTGTGGTATATATATATATATAGGTTTTGGTTCAAATAAAACAAGTATTAAAGTAAAACAAATAAAATAATCTTTTTTTCTTAACTGAAAATCGTTTTGCATATTCAAAATCTTCATGCATCATTATATATACTTGTGCTTTATGAATTTTCTTGCATCAGTTTTATCAAGATCCAATGGTCAAGATCTTATTCTATTTATTTTACTTTAATACTTATTTTACAATAACCAACCTATATATATATATATATCTGTGTGTGCGTGTGTATGGTGGGGGTATAATAATTAAATGTTTGTAGATGTGGTGAAGTAGAATGCTTATAGGGAGGAGGTGTTCTTGAGGGAAAATGCTGATATGACATAGATGATGGAAAAAGAAGATGTTCATTATAAACATTGGCCTTAAGGCGCTAGACGAAATAGGCGATCTTCTTTCTTACATAAGAGACAAGACGGGATGGCGAGAGGTAGTTGCCTTTTTTTTATATACATTTTTTTTATATAATGGTGGATTTTGTTTTTGTTTTTTTATGTTCTCAAAATTACCCTTCATTGTATACAATATTACACACATATAAGTATATACATATCAGTATATTAGAAGTGTGTCCGTGCAATCCACAATAGCCGAATGTACTTAAATAATTTTAACAAAGACATACGGCTAAAAGGTCGAAGGTGATGACATCTAGCACTCATGATAGTTTTGTAACAGATGGAGTTATAACCTTATAGGGGTAGCATGCGACAAAGTTGATTTTTATTTGTATTTTTTTACATTATCATTTATTGTTATGTTAATTTTTTAATTTATAATAATATATTAAATTTTTATTTTATTTTATTTTGACTAATTGATATTAAATATTAAATGCAATAGTAAAATTGGAATGTTTTTAAAAACTCAAATTTTAAAACACTCCTAAAAAAGTTTATAATATCGTATAGCTATAGACATGTATTAGGATTTAAGATTATATTTAAATTAAAAAATAATTAAAAGAAAAAGGCGACAAGATATCACCACCAATCCATAACCCCTTTGCCACGTTCCTATATACCTATACCTATTCCTATTCCATAATCCATATCCAACATGTTTATAGAAAGGGAGGTGATAAATGAGTGGCTCATAGAAAGGTGAAGATCGATGGGATTCTTAATCATGAAGAACAGTGTGTTGATGGTGAATTGGTGATGGATAAGTTATTTATTATGTTAATTGTAGGATATATTTGGGTGATGCTAATGAGCGCCATTAAAAGATCAAGACCATGGTCATTCCCAGATTTTTGAAATGTTAGTTTTTTTTTTATATAAATGTTTATATAATTATGAATATAAAAATAAAAGAATTTAGGAGGGTCGGAAGTGATGGTCGCCGCCACTAAAAAATGTTAATTTTGCTTAATATTCTAGGATTGAAATAAGATGAAGGAATATAATTGGTTAATTTTAAAAGGGTTAAAGAGACGAGAGTTTCCACTCCTTCCACCCTAACAATCACCATTAACAAAGTACCAGCAAATAGGATTCAAAACATTAGACAAATCAAGGTAGTCCCATCTTTCACGAATCACCCTATTTATCACAATGCTACTAAATCCCAACACATTTAGCATACTCCATATCATTTCCAGTGAACAGATTGTTATACCCTACATCCTTATTCTCCACTTTCATAAATTTGACATTCCATTTGGCAGTTGTTTGTACCACAATCGTGAAATTCTTTACCTTAAGAGTAATCATCTTTATTCTAACACTCTCCACAATATTTTTCAACAACTGTTCATCACTTCTTTTTTACTCTTTGAAACATACTGCAATTTATTTCATTCCATATACAGTACGTACACAGTTGCAGCCAAACATAATCTCTTTTCAATGACATTACAGAGCTTAACATCATCGTTAAACCTGGCATTAAAGATATCCCTTCTACTGACAATACTAGAGATGGTGCCCTGATTGTTCCAGCAATCATACCATGTAGAAATGGTTCCTCACATCATACTGAATATTCTTCTTTATCATTTCTGGCTCAATAATGTTTTCCATCCTCAACTATCATTATCATTACTTTTAACATCCCATACACTTCTCCATTTTAGTTTCACAGTGTTAACTCATTTCACCTATAAGGATTTTTTTCTGGTTGCCACATTCCATAAATGCTTTGATAACAATGCCTTGTTCCATAAATGCAAAGGTTTGAAACCTAATCCCCCTTTGTCTTTAAGTTTACAAGCTCCTTTGTAATCTTTTTATTGTAATGCTTGTGTTTCTGTAAGTTTAGAAGTGGCATGTCACTTTTAATAGGTTTTATGAGTTGCTTTTATGCATTGGGCGTCTGTAATAAGTCAATTTGGCACTCTGCCAAGTTGCCTGTTTTATTTGATATATAAAATTTAACTAGGGTGATCCCTTTTACCAAAAAAAAAAATCATCTGAAAGTTTGTAAAAGACTAAAAATTCATTCGGATGATTTTGTTCCACTTGGACGCCTTCAAAGATAGCACTGACGGCACTGTCCAAGACAACTTACTACTAGGAGTAATGGTAATGCATATTGCATATATAATCTTAAAGTATCGTATTGAAATAGAAAGTGATGAGAGGGTGCATGAATGGATGACTTGAAAGATATTGATTAATGACTTTGGATAGATTTGTATTCGACTTCTTGGTTCATTTATAAACTATTAGACAATTGCCAGACAACTGCTATTCTATTTTTGTATTTTTAACACATGCTTTAAGTATTTGTTTTTATGTTTATAGCGTCATATCATATATATAATATCTCATTCGGGTGCTTAATTGCCCTTTTTCCGTCTCTCCCCTTAATTGGGTCATGTCGCCTCAAGTTAACAATGAATTGAGGTTGTATTATATATATCATTTGAATTGAATTGAATTAGTTGATTGAAGACTAATTATAATAATTGTAAGCAAAAAAACAAGAAAAAAAAAAGAGAAGAAAGGATGGGGACGTTTGAGGGACGTCGGTAGGTGAAATGTCTCTATATTTGGCTGCACACTTGGTTTTATCTTTCGAGTAGTGCGCATAGCTTTACCCATTTCCGGACTAACTTCCGTCAATCCTTCCATCATATCGTAACCATCAATTCCAACCCCACTAACTCCATTTCTTTTCTTTCCCTTTCATATACTTCCTAGATTATTTTTTATTGTTGTTATTATTTTTATTTTTTTTACATTCAATATAAATATTTTTACATGAAATTGGATGAGAGCTTGGATATAAATTGTGCTCTAACTCCTTTTTGAATACAAAAATACACTCTATCATTCCTAACATTATTTAAGTGGCTACTAGAAATAGACTTAATACGTGAAAGTGTTTTCAAAACATCCTTATTATTATTATTATTATTATTATTATTATTACACTTTATATATATTAAAATATTTTATGACTAAAAAGAGTGTGTGTAGATGCAAACTTTGTTTAAAATACATGTCAATTCAGAAACTACAACTTGCTAATTATGTTTTTGAGTAATTATCACAAACCGATACAACTTGCAGTTAATGTATCGGGAAGATCTAGATATCGTTGTATTGAGTTTCTATCTAGATTGTAATTGTAATTATATTTGTATTTTTTAACGACTAGCATCTTGTTAGTTGGCCGTTTTTAGTAATATAATCTTCTGTCGTTCTAAAAAAAAATAGTCATCGTTTTTTCTAATTTTTTGTCCCCCTACCACTTACAATAACTAAATTACTCTTATTATTATTTTCTATTTAATATAATTTTTTTTTTATTATTTACAAATTTATCTTCCTTTTTTTATTGAATTACTTTTAACTTCTTTATTCCCTTCTTTGAATGCACCACCTTGTAAACATACAAACACACACACCATCGATAGACCAGTTAAACCAAATACTCCATGTCTTCCTTCTACCTATATTAATTTTACACATTTTTTGACGACAAAAATGTGAATTTTACGGCATTATGATCAGTTCACTATGCTGACGATCACCACGTTGGGACAACGGCGAAGAAGGGGTGACATCACATTGTGAAAGCCTCCATCATGCATAACGTGATTTCTTTTCCATTGCGTTTACCCTCAAGAATTGATCGATCGATACATTGCAACTAAATAAATAATGTAAATTTCTGAACTAGATGAATCGTTAAAGATTTTTTTCTATTCCTCATTTTCATTTGTTTTTGGATCGCGTCTTGTACTTGCTAGTTACTTACTAGCATTTTTTTAATAAAATTTTATATGCCGTTAAATAAATAAATAAATAAATAAATAAATAAAATCCTAAACTAGAACCAAAACTTTGACCAAAAATATACTCATATAGTTCTGTTACGATTCCAATAGTTGATCACATTAATGTCCCCCCCTACCATATAATTACCAAAAGATACTATCGTGACAAAAGAAGATTATTAACACTAAAATAAGCTAAATGATATCTCCTTCTACCTTCCTATATTTTTTTTTTATTTACGGGATTTTATTTTCAACATTTTTTTTCTCAAATATACCATTTAATGTATAATAAACAGTGTATAGTGATATATAGTGTACAATTGTTTATTACATGGGTGTATTTAAAAAAAAGATGATGGAAATAGATACCCACTATATTTATTGATCATCTTATAATCTTATTCATACATTGATGACATTTGTTAAAAGGGGATGATAAACTTACAATAATTTTTTGTCATCCACAACAGCTACTGTTTTAGACAGTTGTACATTATGCAGTAACAACTTGTATTTTGTTGTGGATGGTAAAAAATTATTGTAATTTTATCAACTTCCTTGTTAAAATGGAAAAAGAAAAAAAAATTAAGAGAAGAAAAATGATAAATCTTTCTAAAAATCCTCCTAATAATCTTCTTAATGTCATGTGTAATCCACTAATTCTTTCTCCTAATTTTTTCTTTGAATTTTATCAAGTGTTATGATCGCATCGTCAAAAAAATTATTGGGGAGATTTTTTAAAAAGATATATCATTTCTTAAGAATCAAGGGCATATGAAGTAGAGTACAATTATTACTATATTTTTTATTTTACAAAAAGTACAACAGAATCTCTACGTGCTTCACGTCGACAAATTTCTGTTTCTTTCTGCTTCTTTTTTTTTTAAAGCTTTCCAGAAATTTAGACTATAATTATTATTATTAATTTATGTATACATATAGGTGTTTGCTTTTTGTTTTGCATTGTTGAATACTTTGTTTGGTTGGAAATTAAAAAGATCTGATAAAATGGCCAGACAGCTAGCGGTTAAAAACTGTGCGTGTGTTAGTGGTTTGTTAAGTCGTTATCAAAACGCTGTTATTTCCGTGCGGTAAACTTGGAATCATTTGACCAGTCTGTATGACTAACGTATGTCTTTTATCTTGGGCGTTAGTTAGCAAATATTTTGATTAAAGTAAAACTCAGTATTGAAAACGATAAGCATTCATCAACAGTAAGTTGTCGGTCTTTTTTATTTTATTTTGAAGAGATGCAAAAAGGTGACAAGATACAAAAATATAGATATTGTTCCTTAAAATATTAATATTGATCATGCATTATTATGTATAATCAATAAAAAATTGTTAAATTTTATAAGCAACGACACGAGTAAACGAAAAATAATTCCTTAAAAGTCGAGTATTTTGCTTTAATATATGCTAAAAAATTTTAGAATGACAAACTATCATATTCTTACTTGTAAACGACACGAATGTTTATGATGCAATTCATGACTTCTGAAAATAACTCCTTTAATCAATCCCCATAAATGTAAAGAGTAAGACTCGAACCCTGATGAAAAACTTTAAGGTTAAAGACCTTACTAATAGGTCACCAAGGGCGGTTCTATTTAGTTCCCACCTAGGTCTATGGACCTAGGTTAGATTGGAATTTTTTTTAGAAAGTATATGGAGTAACAAACATGTGAAAATTAAGATGTTGTTTACCGTGCCTTTCCATTACAAATGAATTTTGTAAAGAAAATAATAAGTAAAAAAAAAAAAAAAATAGGCCCTCATTGAAAGAAAAAAGGACAGAAAATAATTTTGGTTTGTTGGTGGTAAAGGACACTTATTGGCTGTACAAATTCAATACAAGAAAGTAATAATGGTCTGCTCCTCTCATATCACTTAAAATAAGGGTCCTCCTAGTACTTCAAATAATAGTCTTTCTGTTATAAATTCTTGTATTGAATCCTTGAAGGCAATTATGATAGATAGAAATGCTGTATATTCTTATTTAACAGTTCAGTAAAAATGAGTCCCCCCCCCCCCCTTTTTTTTTTTTAAAAATACACACCTCAATATATAATAAATTATGCATAATATATTATTATTTATTGCATCGTAAGAGGTGTATTTAAGAGCATCTCCAATGGTGGGTTGAAGAAAAACTTTTTTTAAAAGAAAAAGTCTTTGTAAAGGTTGATGTCATTAGATTGAATATCTTTTTTTATGAATAGGTAGCCAATCCTCAACCTTTTGATCAAAAAGTTTTTTCTAGAAAAACCTTTCCATTGGAAAAAATGACTTTTTAATAGGTTGAAGTCTTGAAGATGGTGGAATAATTATGTGGCAAAATAAAAAACTTTTAAAAGCTTTTTTTTTATTGTAGATGCTCTAAGAAAAAAAAATGAAAATTAATACCCACTTTTGAAAATAACCTGAATGAGACAGGGAGAGAGGTGGGAAAGACACAAAGATATAGATATATATATATATATATATATATATATATATACTTCTTAATAAAGGAGGACCCCCCCTCCTTTCTTCAAAAAAGTCTACTGAACTTTTCAAACTACCCCTATCATTTATTAACTAATATACCTATAATATACCTAATATACCTATATACCTAATATACCCCTATCATTTATTAACCTAATATACCTATAATACCCTTAATGAAATTATTTACAATATACATCTCTCAACTCTTAAAATAACTATTGTTTACCGCATACATCCCCCAACCCTGAAAATAACTACACTACCCCCTTTTACATCAATTATTTTTACATTAATAACCACACCGCTACCGACACTGCCGCCGCCGCCTGTCGCCGCCGTCGTCGCTACCCCCATTGCCACCACCCGTCGCCGCCACCACCACCACC
The DNA here is from genome assembly GCA_025447715.1 of Asclepias incarnata. Classification (NCBI taxonomy): domain Eukaryota; kingdom Viridiplantae; phylum Streptophyta; class Magnoliopsida; order Gentianales; family Apocynaceae; genus Asclepias; species Asclepias incarnata. Next base: position 9,277 of record JAOEHQ010046198.1, read on the forward strand.
ATCCCCACCACCCGTCGTCGTCGTCGCCGTCGCCACCGCCACCTGTCGTCGCCATTACCACACCGCCACTGCTACCACCATTGCCGCCGCATCGCACGGGCTTCCGTCTAGTATATATGTTATATAACACACCATCCAGATATATATTACTAAGTATGGGTTCAAGTAAAACAACTATTAAAGTAAATAAAATAAAATCGTTTTTTTAACTAAAAATCGTTGTGCATCATGTTTCGGTACCAATGAATCATGAAATTCATCAGATTAATTGGTTTTATCTCTGATGCATTAGTTTTATATACTTTTTTTATATACTTGTGTTCTGTGAATCTTCGTGCATCGGTTGTATATATTAATGTGTTTTGTAAATCTTCGTGCATCAGTTGTATATACTACTGTGTTTTGTAAATCTTCGTGCATCAACTTTATCATGATCCAATGGTCAAATATCTTATTTTATTATATTTTGTTTTACTTTCATACTTATTTTACAAGAACCTTACCCTATATTACTATTACATTATTTATTATCATGATGTCGTTATATGGATACTTCAGGATCCAAGGGTTAAAACTATTACTACAAAATCAGTTATGTTGTCTTTAAAAACCTTACTAAGAAAATCCAATAGGAAAAACTTAGTTAAGAAAAAAAGGTACAACGTGTATAATGTTCATCCTCAATATAACAAACGTACTTCAATCTTCGAAGCCCAATCTTCTGTGATAACTACTCGAAACTGCTTCTAGGCAAGGATTTTGTGAATAGACCAGCTCACATGAATATCCTCTTCCTTTTGTAGATCATATGTTGAGAAGAACTTTGATGAAATGTGTATTGTTTTGTCACCCTTCATGTAGCATTCTTTTATCTAAGCTATGCAAGCAACAATGTCTTCATAAATAATCGTTGGGACCTTCTTGATTTGTTCTAATCCGCATGCTTCTTGTATATGATTAAGCATTGATCGCAACAACACCCATTCTCGACCGGCACTCATACAATGCTATTAACTCGACATGATTTGATGATGTTGATGTAAGTGTTTGCTTAGTCGACTTCCAAGAAGTTGTTGTGCCACCGTATATGAATAGGTAACTTGTATTATCCTATTGCATAGATTTCTGAATTGCAGACCTAGACATAATTTTTGAAAAAATATCGTGGCAAACGTACGGGAAAGGTAGTTTTTTTTCTTCTTTTGGTTCCATATGTATTGGAGTTATAGCATTTGGATTTCTCTTACATTCTACGTTCCCGGAACGGATCCTATCAAATATTTCACAATTTTAATGAGCAGGTATTCCGGGAATCCTCCTTAATAGACGAAATATTAGATTAGTTTAGTCAAGGACGTTGTGAAGTGTAATTGTGAAAAGATTGGAGGAACTGGCCAAAAAAGGTGATAGCCCTGTAGATTCGTTCCCATGGTTTGGATACCAAGATCTTTCATCTTAAATTATTTCTTTAACAATTGAGCAGCGCTCTTTATCTTTTCGCGAGATCCAATTATGTTGGTATCATCAAAGTAAACTACTATTATAGTAAATGTAGAGTATGATCTTCTTATAAAAACACATTGACTAATTACATCAGATTTGTATCATTCTCTTACGAGATATTTATTGAGTCAATTGGACCACATACGACCACATTGTTTAAGACTATATAAAGATCTTTGGAGTTTTATAGTAGACATATCTTGAGGTGTTGATTTCAATGTTTTGGACAATGTTAACCCTTCAGGGATTTTTATGTAAATGTCATTTTCTAGTATCCTGTATAAATATGTGGCGAAGACATCCATTAGTCTCATATGAAGTTTTCCAGAGATTGTGAGACCGATTAGAAATCTAAGAGCCATTGTATCCACTACAGGAAAATATGTTTCCTCATAATCAACCCTTGGAATTTGAGAAAAACCCGGTGCTATATAGACATAAAATTGAAAATTTAATGTATACATGGAATGATTGAAAGATGCTTTTATAAGTTTAATATAGACATGTGTTCTGTTTTTTTAGGCGCTTCTAAACACATGAGTTACACATATATATTAACCAACTATTAATAGATGTATTGATACTTGATGGAATTTGAGACTTTGAGATTTTAAGTTAAAATATTGGTGTGGGCTAAAATGCTCTTAGAAATGGAGACAAGGGTTTTCCCAAAATAAATTTCTTTTAAAATTAGGATTGAGTTTATGAAGAGGCAATTCTGCTGAGGCTAAATTTACCGTTAAAGAAAAAAGACATATGTATTAGTTTTATTTATTAATTCTACTTTTTCAAACAGAGATACTTTTTTTTTGTAAGGCAACAGCGGATAAATGGCTAACTCTCTCAACACGAGAACGCCCACGCTGGTTCGACTTCTGGCAATGCCCTAAAGGGTTTGCTCCCCATGTGTTAGATGAGTATAGCATTGCTAAGGCCCCCTCACCACATTTGCA
>JAOEHQ010046199.1:0-11731 GCA_025447715.1 Asclepias incarnata
CAATTTTTGTCATAGAGTAAAGTTATATTATATATGTGTGATCATAAAATATTTAGATATTATATATATATATATATTGTTCACACTACGGACGAGCGGGTTAGTGGTTTTCTCAGAACAACGAATTGTCAGTTAACTTTTGTTATATTTATTGATATAACATGTATCATTGTTTTTAAAATATAGTTTATATAATTTAATTCGTTGCGCCTAACCTAGGGGCTTTTTTTATGCTCGCTGATAACGCTTAAATTATACATATTTAATTGAGCGCTATCATGTAATTTAACGTACAATTATAACTCATTTGATTGTAAATTAATGTGTTTTAATTACTTATTATATGTATGAGTGTTTTTTACAGGTTGCAATGAAATTTGGTGTTAAAATGTTTGGAAAATGACGAATCGACGTTGTTACACTGTTTTAGTCATAACTTTTTCATCCGATATCCATTTTCGACAAATAAGCCGGTCACACGAAGACATATAAATCACACATTCTACACATGTGATTTAAAAAACAACGAATTGGATGATAGTTGGTACCTAGTGAATTCACGCATAGGATTCGATGAATACAAACATGTGAATCACATTTCAACTATAAAAAGAAGGTACGGGAAGCTATTTGAAGGTGTGTCTGGGAAGTCTCCAAACCATTTCAAGTCACAAACAAGCTACACATCAATATCAAATACCAACACTCCAAATCACTTGTACTTAGTTCCTAGATCATTTTTAGTAGTTTGTAATTATAAGGAAGTTACTAGTTGTTTCTGCAAAACTCGTTTGAAATTTAATTACGAAAGTTGTTCGAAAAGTTCGGTTTCGAGTTGTGTGAAATTTGTACGTTGGAATTTCGTTCTGAAATTTGTTATAAGTTTGTTTACAAATCTCATAAGATTCATCCGCCACGTATCTTTATGTTTAGAGATACGTGGAGGCGAAGCTCCGTACCTAAAAACAAGGGTTAATTTGGTACAGCCTTCGTACGAAGGCTTGGTGCATGTGGATCTCCGTGGTTATGTAGGTGTAGCTTCGCAAGAGGTGTGGTATATCACCAGTGGGGAAATGTGAAATTCTTTAGTCTACTTATTTAATTTCTAACTTATTTTATTTGTAAAAAGCTGGATGAGAATAAACTCTCACACCAGAACAAAAAGTTTTCTCAGAAAACTTACCGGTAAAAAAAAAAAAGCCAAAATAAGTGAATTTTAGCTTGAGATTTCTCCAAGCAAAGTCCTTCGCATCGTAATGCTTATTTTATCTGCTTGACAATACCATACTGATTGCATTTGGGTGCAACATTACAAAAGATTTTTATAAGGACCTAGAACCAAATGTGCACCTAAACAACCTAGAACCATTCTATTGGGGGATCAAAATATTGCTTAAAAGAAGAGGACAAAAGGTACTAGTACGACTTGTCATTCTGTGTTTGATAAGTTCTTTGTTTACTGTCATTCAACTAGAATATTTAGCTTACTTGTAATTATATTTTTGTATCTTTGATTCATATCAATAAAGAATTAAACTTTGAAAAGTAGAACTTGTGTGTTACATTTATCTATAAGCATTCATTTGTTTGTCTACTGTGAACGAGCATATCAGATTTAGGTTAAATTGACATTGACCCATCAACAGAAATTTGTGTATCTGCTTTTCTTTTTTCTTTTCTTTACGCAACAATTTATTTGCAATGTAATGAGGGCACATTGGACAAACGGGCATAAAAGATGAGACTTGCTGTCATTCCTTCGATAATAAAATAAAGGGGTTAGACACTCGCACCAACATCAAAAACTAATTACTAGAACTTGAGCATGAGCAAGGAAAAATACACCAACGAAATAAGCAAAAGGGTCCACTAACCACGATCACGACACAAGTAGTAACTACGTTACACTAAACTGAACTCGCACCATGAAACGTATGGTATGATACAACCTCTCAAGGCACAAGACAAGACCCTGAAAAACCTTGATTCGGATATCACCCATCAGTATCCGTTTTGCCATAATTGTTGCGACTGAAGTTTAGCTTGGCCTTGGGACCCACCACCAAGTGAAGCCTCCCTAGAATTCTGCTGTAGCTGATGTTGTTCCTGTGATATCCCAGTCTGGGAGTGGAAAAAATCTGGGTAGTTTAGCGGTGCCCCGCCATAACTCTGTGAAGGCTGCTGACCTTGCCTAAACCCACTCGGCTGCTGCTGGCTCTGACCCTGCAGGTTGTAATATGCACTGGCTGGAACAGCCGGCATTGTCCGTGAGCCACCTCCGTGAATCCAGTTCTCATTCTGATGAAAACCACAATTACGGGTTAGAAAACGATAATCATTGATGTAGTTATGAAAAGTATTTTCAAAAAAGATGAATACCTGCTGCTGCTGCTGCTGCTGCTGCTGAAGAGAGAGCAAATGACTGTTATCTTTATAATGGGCTCTCAACGCATCTTCATAATTTATTGCGGAACCTTCAGCACCTGAAGGTTGGCTAACTTGGTAATTTCCAGGGATTGTTGTTGACCCGCCAAATGAACCATAACCAGAAGCAGCAGATTGTGGCAAGCTGCTGGCTGAAATACTATTTTTGTACTGAGGTAGCATGGCTGCTAACTGTTGATGATACGTGCTATTTCCAGCATATGCGGGTTGGAAACCAGATGGCATGTATGTATAACTTTGGGGGGCTAAAAAAGGGTAGCCGATCATGTTAGCAGGAAAAGGTCCCAAAGGAAGAGTGGGTTGGGAGTAAGGGTGCATAAGGTGCTGCGGGACAGCAGGTCCAGTAGGAAGATTCTGTTGTGGCGGTTGAGACGACGAAAGTCCAGCAGTCTTTAAAGCCTGGTTACCCAAAATATATTCTTTAAAAACTATAACAAAAAAAGGTTCAGAATATGAATGCAAGTAATTAGAATCGGTGCAGTACCTCTGCCATAGATATGGTAGGATCGCTGATGGAAGATGCTGAATTGGCATACCTAGTAGGCATAGATTGACTTACTGAAAACTGTGAGTATGACAGATCAGGTTCTCTTACAGGATGGCCATTCGCTGCAGCCTGCCGTAGCATGGTCCAAGGAGAACACGCGTTAGTATTGCATACAAAGAGAATATACATTGAAAAGCTGTATCTAAACTATACAAGTTATTACCATGACGTTTAAAAAGGGAGTAGAAATTTGAGTATGTGGAGGTGTTTGGGATTGAGGGAAAGAAGGTTCCAACAACTGGGTATTATGAGGAAAACCATATTGATTTTGACTGCTATGTGTCACTTCAGGATCCTCTTGTTTCAAAACTGCAGTTTGTGAAGCAGAAGGTAGCTCGTAATTTTCTGCTCCTGTTAACGTTCTGGCAGAAGCATCTTCATAGTACTCAAGATTTCTGCAAAGAGGAGTAAAATCAGGATAAAGAAATCAAAATAAATAAGATAAATAACCACTGGAGATTTATTTAGAGGATATACGTCGTTTCAGAGTGCTCTGCAGATGAAGGTCCAGAGAATCCGGGATTCATGTTTGCTCCAAAGCTTCCAAAACTTAAGTGCGAGCAATCAGCAGTATGGACTTGTAAGTGATTCGGAATTACTACAGAAGGGACATCCTCATCAGGTTGTACCGTGGGCTCCTCCTCTTGTATTGCAAGCTTTTGCATATTTGCACTCACGGACGACATAGGGGGTTCAACTTCTTCGACTGGAACAAGAGAAACAAATTGTGTCACTTTGCTCTCTTCCACTATAATATTCCTTTTTTAATTTTAAAATATATTAGACATATTTTTATTAACATTTTACATTCTTAAAATAGTAATTACCACAAAGCCTGAGACCGGTCTTTAGACTGGCCCATTTTCGACTAAAAATGAAGACCAACACGGCATATAAATGAACTGTAGCTGGCCAGCCAGACCATAAAATCCCACAAAAAACAACCCAAAAACCCAGTCGGCACCAGTCTGAGCTTTTAACATGACCGAACTTTTTTTTGAAGGGTCAAAATGGGCTAAATAGAACCAGGCTGGCCCATGCCTCTCTCTATTTTACACCATAAAAATTCATTGCATTCCTTGATGAATGATGATTGAAAGAAAAAACATCGCTACCCAAAGGAATAGAAATAAACAAATTGGAAGGGCTCAGCATTCCGTCAGAATGGCCAATCCTTTCCTGCATAGCAAACCCTATCTTAGTTTCTAGAAGCAACTAAAATGTGTAACTCACCTTCCTTGTTGTCGGAAGCATCATCGTGAGGGTGGTAAGAGTCCATGTTACTATAAGATCCATTGTCATAATGGGGTTCGGTAACAGAAGCAGGTCCAACATGGTCCTCAACGTCATCTTCAGACGAACTTTCCTCTTGCGGCTCAACCTCATTGGTCTCATAGCCCACGTACTCGTTGCTTCTATCAAATGACAAGTTCGATTGAGCCAAATCCAACCCAGAATCTGCATGAGTATCTACCACACGAACAGAGGGTGGCTGCTCAATAGAGGGCCATTCATTATTAGGAGAAGCATCATGTTCAGGATGTATCTCGGGAACAAGGTTGTTATTGATGTTTGGTTGAGATGCATTTGAAGTGCTATAAACCTTGTTCTGCGGCCTACCCATTTTGACAATGTCAGCCATTGACTTTTGTCCAGGCGCACCCACCCAAGCAGATTGGTATCCGGAAGATGGCTGTGGAACTGATACAACATCAGCTACATTATGAGTTGATGGTTCATTCACCACGCCTAGAGAATCACTGTAATAGCAAAAACCAAACAACAGGTTAACACTAAATAGCTCAAAGCAATAAAACAACACAGCTGCATGAATGTACACATGATTCAAATTCAATGAGACATAAAATTAGAAAATACATAGTTGATATGTTTTCAACCTTCAAAACTACCATTACTAAACAAATCACAGGAAAAAATCAAAACTAATAAAGAAGGAATCTTAGAATTACTGAAGCACACACTCGATGGTGAATGTATACTTAAAAGATAAATATGAAACCTAAGACCTCATAAAATACCAAAACAGAAGTAGATATACACAAGAAACAATATACTCATAAATATTTGACCATGAACTTCTACAACATCATCAATCCCATTACATGTGGTTTATGGGGCTGTTTGGAGTTTTATTTAGCTGATTATGATTCTGCTGGGTCAAATAATCAATTTAGTTCCACACACAACAAACTGATTATCTTAAGGGTAAAATGCAACTATCTATTTACCCTTTTTTTAAACTAATTCGAAAGACTTTTACTCCCATTTAACAAAAAAATCTCTCCGTTTTACTACAACAATGTCTTTTTGGTCTTTTTATAAAATATTCCTTGTATAATCAGATTTGCCAAACAATAAAATATATCGTTATCACAACTTCAGACAGCAAAAGCTGTTTTTTACATATGATTATCTGATCATGAGAAAGCCACTTTTAGAAGGCACATCTAAACACCTCATAACTTATTGACATAAAAGCCAATGAATTAAAATGACATACCTCCTAATTTTGCCTGTTCAAAAAATAACTCCTAATTTTGCATAACCATTATACACCTACATAATAAACCACCCAGATTCTCGCAATGATGAAAACACTGAGCAAACATTAAGAAGTGTAAAAGGAGGTGAAACCATGAAATGTAGGAACTCGCACAATGATGTTAAATGCTGAAACTAACCCAGAATTTATACTAATACACAATAGTTCTTCAAATGACAATAAAAAACAGGCTGATGGACACGGGTGCCAGGGGTAGAGAGCTACAAGTCGATTTAGCCTACAAAGTATAATTTTTTAAAAATTGATGGTTATATATTAGTGGTCACTTATTTGTAATGACACTCCAAATAGACCAGCTGGATGTAAGCCTTTTCTTCTTTTAATAGATAGGTCACAGGATCAATTTAGCCAGCAAAAATTAGTCAATAATTTTGTTGTTTTTGGAATAGAGTCAGATTTTTACCATTTGCACTCTAAAGTATTCTCTTTATCCAATTTCCAGTAACTTTAATTGGTTTTTTTAATTAAGCGTTTAAAACATTCAAATTATAAGTTATCAGTATGAGTTTTAATAAACAAATTCTATAAATTTGATATGCATATGCTTAATAGTTGTTTAGATACTTGGTTAATTTGTGAACTTCAAATCCTATAAGATCTTTTAGTTGGAAAACGATTTTAAGCTGTTAAAATTATTTGTTTAAAAACTTTATAACATCAATGAAAAATAGCTTATATTAAATCATATCTCTTTATATTTTCATACCATAAACATTGTTGTTCAAAATAACATAATTTTTTTGTACCTTTATAGATAATCCAAGTAAAAGCCACTAATTATAGACAATCACTTTCTATGTTTGTTGTAAGAATTCATTCACATTAATTTTGTAAAGTTATTTTACTTAAACAACTATTTAACTTATAAAACTGTTCACAAACAAAATTTCATATGTTCTTGTGTTCATAACTTCAATTTTATGCTCATGAATATATTGAATCCTTGATTTCACTACATTTAAATCATTGATTTTACAGAACTTTCAGTTCACAAGCTTTAATGTCACAACTTCTAATTTTCCATGTTCCGTAATCTGCTTTTCTGATTTTTCTATGTTTCAATTTTGCAAGGTTTAGTTTATGTTACGATTTTAAGCTTAACAGCAGAGGGTTATGATTTCTTAGTACTCCACATTCGCTTTGAATAGTCTCAACTCTCAAGAAGCATCAAAGAAGCCGTATGTGATAAAGGTTTCTAAGTCCACCAAAGACCAAAAGACATGTAATACATAAAAAATTCTGTGACTTTCATATGTAGCTTCTAAATGTGAAAGGCAATAGAGAGGAAAGACACAAAGTTAACAAAATGCCTTCAGGTAATAAGGTGGTACTAAATTAAATATCTAAATATATATTGAATCTTCTTAAAATATGTCTAGACAAATTGCCCACAACTAAAACCCGAGGTTTGTCTTAACACGACTTACCTGTAAGATTGAGGGTGCCAACTTGCACTACACAATGATACTCTAGTAGCTGGAGTCGTTGAAGATGTAAAAGAACTCGACCCATTTTCCCTCTTATATGTAGGCTTTCCATGCAATCCACCAGACTCTATAAAAAATCAAAAATGTAAGAATTCATCAGGACACTAATATGAAACATTTTCAGAATTAAATACAAATAAAAAATACAAGTTGTGGTAATTCTATACCAGAAGAGTTGAAATGGGTTGAACCACTACGTCCAGTGTATCGATCTGTACCACTTCTACCCCCACGATTAGAGGTGCTACCACCACCACCACGGGGTCTAGATTCTGTTGTATCCTTGTGCTGCAAACAAACAAACCAGACTAAAATGCCATACTAAATACAGTATAAAAAAAATTAGAATGCAGAAATGCATTAATACTTTGTGTTCTTTAGACAGCCCGATAAGCCATGTTATATGCACAAATAAAAATATAAATTCGGTTACTAAAACATTGAACCATGAGTTCCATGTGTTGTCAATGTCCACGCACCTCTTTTTTCTTTTCTCGTTTGCTCTTCACCTCGTGAAAAGTATCTAGACAAGCAATAGATTTCATATTAGAACTTTATAATAACACATGCAGAATCTTAAACCATAACTCAACCATAAATCTTGTAAAAAAAACTAGAAGACATTAAATTTCATACATCAGATTTTAACATCAGCGAAAGCTTTTGGCGGACAGTGGAACCTTAAATCAGCATAGGTGAGGCTCAAGCAAATAAAGTTACTATACATCCAAATATAGAAGTTTCACACAAAACACTGGGGTATTCAAGCAAAACCACATGCATATCAAGATAGATAATGACTTGATCACGAGAATCATAGATGATGAGAACAAGTGAACTACCCTCTGTGCTCATATACCATAAATAGCTAAAGCTAAATCAGCCTAAATTTGCCATTTTCTCACTCAACTATTAAAACACCAGGCTCATACATGGGGTCCTAATGACGCATGTAACGAATCTGTTGCATCACTGACAACATTCATGAGTATTGCCATCAGTGCAACTCGGAACGTGTGTAGAACTTGAGTATTAGGTTGTAAAAGCTCAGGTTATAGTTAATATAGAAGCAAGTAGGGTAAGTCAAAATGCCAAGTTGAAAAATCTCAAAAACCTTATGCACCTATATCCACATAAAAGAAAACAGCAATTTGAAAAACACTTGCAAAACAGCATTAATACAACATATAATGCATGTATTGCAATGCTTTAAATAAAAATGAGGCCAATAATAAAACCTCTAAATCACAACGCTTGCATACTACACATCAATGGTCTCAGCTTCTTTTAGGCTTTAGCAACATCTGTAACTTCTTTTTCATAAATAGTTACAATATGAAACACCTAATATATCCACCAGTTTCATCTATTAACAGTAGAAAATAGCCAAAGTACACTAGTAAAGAAATAAAAAAGGGTAAAAAGCTTCATACTTTCAAAGAAGTAAATCTGATCACTAGTTAACAAATACCTATTGTAATCAAAAAATTTATTCATTCAATTACATAAAGATACGAGCTTTCTTCAATTCATCAAATTAGGTTTCTTTAAGCACAGCTCAAATTTTTAAACCAACATCATTAACTTCTTTATCAAAAATAACCACAAAACCATAACCTTTATAAAACCACAACGAAAAAACACCCACAAAAAAAAAGATTCAAACTTTACAGCGAATGAATATGTGTAAAGTAATAACTCCACTCTACCACATCAACTTAACCCTAAAGAGCTAAAAACCAATGATTACTAATAAAACTAATTTATTCACAACTAAGAACAAAAATCAAGACCTTTATATACCACAAAGATAACCACACATAAATAATATTCAAACTTTCCAACCAACGAATATGCCTAAAGTAATGATACGACTCCACCATATTCAACTTAAACCCTAAACAACAAAACTTCCCTAAAAGGCTAATTGCTTCGCAATTAAGTACAAATTCAAAACCATTATAAACCGAAAAAAAGAATCACAAAAGAAAACCACCCACATAAAAAAGATTTAAACTTTCCAACCAACGAATGCGCCTAAAGTAATAATACGACTCCACCATATTCAACTTAAAACCCTAACCAACAAAACTTTCCAAAAAGGCTAATTTCTTCGAAATTAAGTACAGAAATCAAAACCATCATAAGCCAGGAAAAAAATACAAAAGAAAACCACCAACATAAAAAAGATTCAAACTTTCATACTAACAAATACACCTAAGGTAAATAATACCACTCCACCATATTCAACTTAAACCCGAAAAACCAAAAATTACAAAATCATACTAATTTGTTCAAAGTTAAGAAACAAAAATCAAAACCCTTATAAGCCCAAAAAAACTACACCCACATGAAAAAGATTCAAACTTTGACACAAACAATAATATCACTTTCAACTTAAACCCCAAAAATTAAAACTTTATATATTTTAATCAATTTATTCAATCAAATAAACATCTGGGTCTTCTTTAATTCATCAAAATAAGTCGATTAATATACAAAAATTTGTAAAAAAAAACACACATATACATACATATATCTATCTATCTATATATGATATATGATATACATATATACTACATACATCTATATCTATAGAATATAGATATAGATAGTATATATGTACCTTGAGAAAGAAGGCGATTAACAGCTTCATTAGGGTCCATATTACAGTCTTTAAGAGTGGAATAGATCTCAGAATCTGGTACACCGTTTACAATCTCTTTTAAGCTTTGTACCATCTTTCTTGATGCCGGTGGTATTCCAGCGCCGCCGCCACCTCTGCTACCCATATTATTATCAGATCTGACACCACCGTCCGCCTCCGCCGTGTACAGTCTCTGTATTGTTAAGGATAGTTTTGTGTGCGTGTCAGTTTGATGAAGTTTTGTGTTAATGGAGTTGTATTATAGACGACCAGAATAATAATAAGAAGAACCTTTCTCTCTCTTCTATGAAAATCTTCTGTTTGTCTCTCTTTATGTTTATAGATATATATAAGGGTTAACTACCTTTTTCGTTCATGTGATTTCAGGAAAAACGGTCATTCGTCCCTCCCGTTAATTTTGTTTCTTTTTTATCCCTATAGCCGAACTTCTGTTTAAAAAAACTCGTCCCTGTCGTTAAGTCAGGAGTATTTATGTCTTTTTCCTCATCACTCTCTTTTTATAAACCACAGGGACGAAAAATTCATCATCATCAACAACAAAAATATAAATGCTATATATATATTTCATCAAAGATCTTCTTTAACAATAAAATCCTAAAATCCTAAATCAAAGAAATTAAATCGGTCTCCATTTTCTCTTTTCATCTTTTTTTTTTCGAATATAAATACATATATACACATGCATCTGTACAGACAAATACATATTTAGTCAATCGATCACACAAACATATATATATATATATATATATATAAAAGTAATTTTGCCTCTTTCCAAATATAGATATATACATATGAGTAAAGATTGTTGATTTTGTTAAGGGCATGTTCGCCTCTCTCCCAATTACCCTAAACCACCCCTGCACCTTCCATCGCCGCTGCTGTACCCCCGCCTACCACCACCACCCCTAAAGAATAGCCCATTAATGGTGGGCGTATCTTATTTCGTCCTCGACATAGTGGCGGCTTCTTTCTCGATAAGAGCAAACCCATGATTTTTATTTATTTATTCTTCGTCTTTTTGTTGTTAAAAAAATGTTTCTTTATACTCACTTTTAATTATGAAATGAAATATAAGAATTCAGCTCTTATTTGTGGGGTATATATTTATGACCAGGAAATTGGGAAGAACAACTTAAGATGAGGTACATATGACTGGAAGATTGGTTCTCTGGTGGGTTGGCTGGATCGTTGTGGCCGTGGTGGAGATGGGGTGGTCGGATCTTGGTGGTGGTGCCCGGTGGTGGTGATGATGGTGATGGGGTAACCGGATCTTTGATGGAGGCGGTGAAGTATTGACCTTCGAAATTATTTTAAGCTAAGTAATGATATGTGCATTGGATTTTGTTACTAGGAAATTAAATGCTTTTGAATGTTGTAATTTGTCAACCATTTTTAAGTAGAATTAGCGGTGGATTATGGTGGTGTTCAAATAGATGCTTTAACAGTTGATCGACTCGCATCTGTGGTATACTGGAGTCGAATGGGCAATTCGTGTTTCAGTTGCAAGTTTATAATAAGATGTATAGATACAGTATATAACTTTACACATAATATTTTATTTCGAATATAAATACATATATACACATGCATTTGTACAGACAAATACATATATAGTCAATCGATCACACAAACACACACATATATATATATATATACAAGTAATTTTGATGGATCTGTACAGACAAATACATATTTTTGTTGTTGATGATGATTAATTTTTCGTCCTTGTGGTTTATAAAAAGATAGTGATAAGAAAAAAGACATAAATACCCCTGACTTAACGACAGGGACGATTTTTTTTTAACATAAGTTCGACTACAGGGATGAAAAGGGAACAAAATTGACGGGAGGGACTAAAGGCCGTTTTTCCTGAAACCACAGGGACGAAAAAGGTACTTAACCCTAGATATAAATATATATATTGAGGTTGGTTATTGTAAAACAAGTATTAAAGTAAAACAAATAAGATAAGATCTTGACCATTAGATCATGATAAAACT
>JAOEHQ010046200.1:0-11731 GCA_025447715.1 Asclepias incarnata
TAAAGATGTAAGTAGTATGTCCAGCGCCTTAATATCTTGGATATGCCCGGGTATCACCCGGGTTGATAAGCTAGTATTATAATAAAACAAAATCGTTAAACCTTTGGATATAAATGTTTTTTTTGAAAGGCGATATATGTGGGATTTAAGGATCAATGATTCATATTTAAAATTGATCAAAGGATTTAAAATATATGATGAAATTTGAATCAATGATCCACATTTAAAATTAAAATTGACCGAATTTCCTTGAGGTAACCTCTATCCTTTGCGTATAAAGGTTTTACGTCAAAGAACCTCCATGACAGCGAAGGGTAAGGTTAGTCCCGAAGATATGTTACATCATTAAATTTCAACTTAAATCAAACAGACCGGCTTTTGGTCTAAACAAGACAACGCTGAGTGACCCGAAGCAATATTGGGTCATCTTAAAAAAAAAAAAAAAAAATAGTAATAATTATAAAAAGAAAATTCAAATAAATAAAATAAAATGATTAAAATCAAAATGTAAAACCGAAGTTTCCAACTACTAGAAAAATGACGGGAAACACCAAGTCACCCAAAGACAAAAAACCGTCCTCTTTTTCAGTCACTATTTACTACTGTATTTCACACACTAAAAACACACATTAAAACACACAGTCACACACCATCTTCTTCTTCATCAATGGCGGGTCTTTATTCACATCTAAAACCCACTTCAAATCCATCTTCATCATCATCGTCGTCATCATCATCTTCACAATCTTTTTCACATTTTTTCACTTCAAAGATACTACTTTTACTGACTATCCTTCCTTTATCATTAGCAATCTTTGCTTTTGTTCTTCAATGGCGTGGCGAAATCGATGACCCGACAACCCGATGGAGCCCCAAAGATCGACTTGAGTTTCCTGGTATGGATACTTCATCATCATCGACCCGAGAACGTGGGACCCACCCGAATTGTGCGGATCTTTTGGGTCAAAGCAAGTCCATTTCTTTTCCTTATTTTAGAGATTGGAATTTTGATTTCAAATCTAATCTTAAACCAAAGGTATCATATTTTCCCCCCTTTTAATTTTTTTTTTTTTATAATATTTGTGATAAATCTATGATTTTTTGTATCGATCATCTCTTTTTTGAATTAGTTTAATAATTATTTTGGTTTATTTTAGTTATTGATTAATTTTTTTTGAGTATTTTAAAAATAATATTATATAGTGTATGCTTTTAAGTTTTGAGATAAAAGGAATTTGGTTATCACATTGGAATTTGGATTAGGGATCAATCTTGTTGATATATTTTAAAATTACAATTTATAGGTATGGAATTCTTGAAGTTGGTGTCATGAAATGTAGTTATCCAACTTTTTTGGGTTTTGTTATTGTATGGATGCAGGGGTGGACCTAGGGGTGCCCGGGGTTTACGTGAACCATACTATATATTTTTACGTAGTGTAAAAATTTGTAAAATGTTCCAATTTTTATAAAATGAACTAGAGCTAAACACTTTGTGCACCCGTTAACATTTAGTCCTGGGTCCACCATTGTATGTATGTCACCTGTTATAACTTGCAAATTATTGACGCTGTGCCGGTTTTGATGATGTGGCATGAAATACGGGTATCATCCCAGCAAAAATATCAGTTACTGTATAAAGAGGTAACCAGATACATATAATAATATCTATGAACAGAAAAGTTAATAGTTTATACGCATGATTAGGGTTTTGGATGTTGGATAAAGATAATAGCAGTGTGACAAGTTGGATAATTTTTGGTGCACTTAACCTTATAATGTGGGATGGAATTCACAAAATGTTGATAATATGCGGAAAACATTTGTAACAGGATTAGCAATTTAATGATTTTATTAGTTGAAATGTGGGATTTAAATACATAATCAGTACAGTAGGATTAGTGTTTTAATGATTATAGTAATTGAAAAAAATTATTGAAATGAAGCTGATGAAACATAAAATTCTCGCTGTGTAAATTATAGTGAATATGAATTAGAAGTGCGGATTTGAGTCATGGATCATTGTGGCATGTTTTCTGGTTGATAAAGTGGTGTTTTACTTGTTAAAGGGTAGGTTTTATTCTAAAGTCGAGACTGAAAATAAACTTGATAAGTTCTTTCCTATAGTGAAGTCTTCACCAAAAAGTTGACTTGGCACTACTGTTCATGCTTTGAACATGCATTCTTAATGAACTTTTATTAGCTTTGATGTAAGAAAGTGATAGACCAAGTTTTAAGCCAGATTGACCCCTACCTGTTTTAGGATACGTATTGATGGTTTAATGCAACCCTTACCCCCACCAATTAGCATTTAACATTAGTTACAGTAGATCGGCCGCTGAAACAGTTAAGGACTCTTTGAATATATATGCCATAAACCACTAGGGTGGTGGTCCCGTACTCCCGTGGTTGGGCATATGTCTCCATAAAAGGTGGAACTCCTTGGAGGTCACAGGTTAAATCCCCTGGCTCCTTAAAAAAATATACCCCAGTGGTCACGTGGGTTTGCATGCTTTGACTCCGGGCTCGCAAAAGCGAGTCAACTCTTGGGATTAGTCTGCTCGCAAAGCGAGTGAGACACCCAAGGTTACCAAAAAAAAAAAAACTAAAAAAGAAAAGAAAAGACTATATATGCCATGGCATGTGTTGTTTTTGTGAGACAGTGTAGGTGTTCATATGGGGCCAATTTTGTCCGTTTATGTAATAATGAGTCTGGGTGATACTAAAACAGTTTGCAATTTTCTCAAAGTAGTTGTTTACAACGTGTTAAGTTACTTTTTTTTAGTAATAAATGGATCCTTATTTTGTTAAGTAGTTTATTTAATCTTAATGTCATATTCTGTATTTTATATATATTTTATTAGAAAATTGTTGCATGGGTCCACCCAACCATGTTTAACCTGTCCTCGGTAGTTTTACCTGTTTCTTAACCTGTCCATTTATACTATAGGTTATATTTGTATTAAATATTTTCCATTGGCAACTTCAATGTGTGCTACAAATGAAATCAATAACAATGCTCATGCTCATCTACAAATTTTCAATTGCAGATATGCATTACTACAAGCACTTCTGCTGGTTTAGAGCAGATATTGCCATGGCTCTTTTATCATAAAGTTATTGGTGTTTCAACTTTCTTCCTGTTTGTGGAAGGAAAAGCCGCAACGCCAGGTGTAACTAAAGTCTTGGAGTCTATCCCTGTGAGTACACGTCTTGTATTTTGCTTCTACAAAGACAATGTTTCTTTATTAATAATTCATACCAATTTTCATACTAATTTGTTTGCAGGAAGTGAAGGTGATTTATAGGACAAGAGAACTTGAAGAACAACAAGCCAGGAGGTTAGCTCTGTTTGCGTTTTTGAGTTTATATGCCAATAACAGATGAAATTCATTAGATTTGTCAAGTTTGGCAGGTCTGGTGGGTTTCGTAATGGGTCAAAATGGGTTGGTTTGAGCGGAAAACCAAATTTTCTCCATTATTAGAACCTTCTTTACAATAATTACTTCATTACATTTGATTAATAAACTTTTTTGAATACACTTTTTGTTACTGTCCACCCATTAAACACTTTTGACTGGTTCTATTTTGCAGTTGATTTTTTTATATGACCATTTTGAGATAGAAATAACCAGCTTCACTGCCTCTATTTCTTAGATACATCTTTTATGACCTTTTCGAGATCCAGTATAACCCAAAGTTACCATTCAGAAGAAAATTGGTCAAAATTGTCACTTACAGAATATGCCGTCCCATTGGGCTTTGATACTTAATGTAGTAAAGTAGTAATAAAAGTTTTTTTGTAAACCTAAGTGATCTTTTTGAGTTTTCATGTTACAGCACAACTCATCTTTTTGAGTTTTCATGAAAGTTTGTATTTTGGGGATATAGTTCTTTTTATAAAATCTCTTTGGTTTTGGCTTTGCATTTGAATATTTTTAAGATATTTCTGAGAATTGATATTTTGATCTTCAGTCGAATATGGAATGAAACATGGCTGTCAAGTTTCTTCTATAAACCATGCAACTACGAACTGTTTGTAAAGCAATCCCTCAATATGGAAATGGCTATTGTCATGGCAAGGGTATGATTATTTCTCCCCAGTAATTTCTATATGAGATACAACAAGATGAAGTTGATGATTTTGTTTATTTACTTGTAGGAAGCTAACATGGACTGGATCCTTCATTTAGACACTGATGAGTTGATTCATCCAGCAGGAACTCGTGAATATTCTCTTCGAAAGCTTTTGTCTGATGTCCCGGAAAATGTTGATATGGTTGTGTTTCCAAATTATGTAAGTTATGCTATTGCTTATATGAGCTGTGTGGATGGATAGTTTTCCTTTCTTGGCTTATATTGGTACTCTGTAGAGCTGTTAATATAAATTTTTAATACGGTTTGGCTGTATTGGGTTGGTTAGCAAAGCATTTTTTGTAAAATTTGATTTATTCGGGTAAATACTTAATGTGTTAAGAATATCATATAACGCAAATCCCCCGATTGATGGTTAATGGGTTGAATTGTCACAGTCACACCTCATTTCAAAAAACTCTGGTTGAGTGATGTTCTTTTCAATTCATAATCTTCTGATTTTTGCAGGAAAGCAGTGTTGAGCGAGATGACATAAAGGATCCTTTCAGTGAGGTAAGAAAATGGTATTTCCATGCATACGTTTTTTTCTTTCATGAACAAATTAAAGGCACAACCTTAAATGAAGACTTGAGCTACATGACAATCGTGAAATACTGAATCATATCCAAATGTAATTCAACTTGGTGCATTATTACAAAAGTATTAATTTTTACAGTATACATGATGTTTATAGAGCAGACGTGAGACCTCTACGAATTATTTTACTTTGATCTGTTCAGAGACTGTCCATTACTCTTACAAGTCATGCTATAAAAAGATCAGAAATCTAGAAGTAGTAGTAAGGTGATATTTCTTAGTTTAAATGAAAGTAATAGTTTGCTGTGTTTTTGCAGGTTTCAATGTTCAAAAAGAACTATGATCACCTTTTGAAGGACACGTACTTTGGCAATTACAAAGAATCAACTCGAGGGAATCCTAATTATTTTTTGACATATGGAAATGGGAAGTCTGCTGCTCGTGTCCAACATCATTTACGTCCTAATGGTGCACACAGATGGCATAACTATATGAAGACTCCCAAGTAAGACCATTTTTTTAAATCACATCATCTACTACTTGTGTATTTCTTTCACCCAAGTTAGAGGTGGCAAGTTAACCGATTTATATGAAGATAGATCGAGTCGGGATGTATTTTATTCATAACGTGTCAAATGGGTAGTGAGTCTAAAGTTACTCAAGGCTTGTTCAAATATTTACCATCTACAAGAGCGTTTTGAAAAAGAAAAAAAACAGATTGTCATGTGGACAATAATTGTGTAGTCATATTTAGTGTGTTAATTATAATCGACAGAAAGTGCTGACTGGTCAACCTGTGTGACCCATTTTGACTTGTTAACCAACCCCACTCGATTGATGTGACCAATAAAGGAATTATCAGTATAGGACGTTTTTCTTGGTCATTGGCTTAAGGAAGCCGTATATCCATAATCTTTTAGGGAACACATTATTTGTTTGGGTGCAAAGCTTAGCATTGTATCTTTAGTAACTTGTATGTTTGTATTTAGTGAAATCAAATTGGACGAGGCTGCTGTTCTGCATTATACCTACACCAAATTTTCAGATTTGACATCAAGGCGTGACCGATGTGGCTGCAAGCCTACAAAAGAAGATGTCAAACGATGCTTTATGTTAGAGTTTGACAGAACTGTGAGTGTTCAAATTAGATGTTTATCATTACATGCTTGAGTTTACTTACGTGTATTAGAAGTCCGTAACCCCCTTCATTAAAATTGCAAATTTTGACTTTGACTATATGTCAAATAAATATGATGTCTTTTATAAAAGACAAGTAAAGAAGTTACAAAACAAAGTTACTATCAGTTTATTCTAATGACGGTGATGATCAAATAAGCAAATGAAAATTTAATTTGAAAACTACCCAGATAGAAATCTTGTAACTTCATTAGAACAATTTTAAAAAGACATTGTTAGACACAGCACATATTTCATGTTTGAAAGAATGTGATTACATTTTTCCCGTCAGCTTACTTAGTGCAAATGAAATCCTCTGTATGTTCTTGGAATTTTGAATTCTTATCATAATCATGATAACTTGTTATTCATACGATTAGTGATATCTACTAATGGTGTGGCAGGCTTTTATTATTGCATCAACTGCAACAGAGGAAGAGATGCTAAGCTGGTAAGTACATACTCGATACTTTTTTTCTATTATAGCCATAGTGAAATTAATTTGGTACTATTTTACTTAATAGTGATTTATTTCAAAAGCTGATGTTGGGTATGAAACAATTGCATGTAGGCTCTCAATTATTTTCAAAGAGGCATTTCATTGATTAGAACCCATTGCATTCTGCTTATGTCTAACCAGTCAATTGAAACGAATAAAATATAACTTGAAATATGGTTTTAATGGGTCAAAATGGTGGAAAGTCGCTTAAAGTATGTTTTTAATGCATAAATTCTCCTAAATCATTATCAGTAAGTGTTAGATTATCATTGATATAGTATAGTTTCTGTAATCATATTTAAATGTTTACCACACTAATTAATGCAGAAAAGCTGGACAAAAAGTTTTAGGTCAATCTGACTTCGTTAATACCATCCACCCGTTTTGACACATCCATTTTGTTTGGTTACAACCAGTCATACCCATGCAAAATATTTTGTGTGGCTACAACCAGTCATACCCAGGCCATTTTGCACTTTCATAGAGTAGTAACATCTCATGTTCTTGATGCACTTGCCATTTTACAGGTATCGTGAACATGTTGTGTGGACCGATAACACTCTAAATTTGAAATTGTTGAGGAAAGGAATATTGACTCGCATTTATGCCCCTATGGTGAGTAACGACTTCTTTATATTTTTCTTTTTGTCTCTCCTTTTCATACATTTTGCTTGTATAGTTTATAATTCTTTTAAAATTTTCTATTACAACAGGTGATTATGCAAGGATTAAGAGAATCTGGCACATTCAGTTTTGTAATTGCGTCTGCCCAAAGAACAACATTAGGGGCCGAGCTTTTGTCATCTGTTAAGAATAGTAATATTTCCTCTAAAGCCATTGAAGGGTCAGATAAGATCCTTTTAAAGAAGAATGACGAGTCAAAAGAATCTGAATTGACTGGTAGGAAGGTTCTAGAAGTATCCGAGTTAGTTTTGTCCGCAGTTCCACCACTCTCCCCTCCAATCATTGATGATGTATGAATGAATGGTTTGTTGGGTGTTTATGTGAATGTTCCCGATCTTTGACCAAGCGTGATGTATAGTTTAGGCATAGGTTAGATTTAGAGGTAGAGTAGGTATCTTATTTACGGCTTTCATGCTGTTCATTTCTTATTGTTTTCTGATGTATACAAATTATGATCTCTTCATGACTTGCTGTGATTCATGGCTGAAACCTGCTATCTTTTTTGATAAGTATATGTGAATCTATTTAACGTTCTTTGCTTTTCTAGAAATATTAATTTGGTACACATTTACGACATAGAATATGACAGAATATGACTTGTGGTGGTTCATGAGGGGGGTTGGTCACTTATTTGCACGGGTTATATTGGATGCAGAACTGATTTTGGGCCACCCTTATCTGATATGCATGAACTATTAATCAGATTAATTGGATTACTCCTTTGAATCGAGTTCAGAGTAAAGTTATTTGGATAAATGGAGTTATGTTTTGGAAAATGTATGTTTGCTTGATTTAAATGACAAACCCAACACAGAACGACAACATGCCGCCTGTCATTGGTACTACATGTCGTCGATCATCTAAAAGCATATCCCATATGACTATCTCAAAGAACTTCAACGCTACAAATATAAAAACGTTGGATCGTGATGGTGCACAACCTAGCAGTTTCGAAATTTTGCAGTCATCCGTATGGTTTTGCATTCATTTAGCTTAACCATATCAGACTCTCTACAATTGGCTTTAATAACAATGTTGTTCCATAATAAATTTGATCAGTTATTTGCTGATCTAAATAAAGCATTCTTGTTTGAGAATTTGTAAAGATAAACATGAACCTCAACATTATATATCATTCATCTAATAACAAACCGAAAATGCATCTTGCAACTAATACTAAAAATATGACTGAAATACATTTGTATCGTTGTTAAAATAAAAATACATTTTCATTTGATCAAAAAGTATAAAACTACTTGAGAAACCAGTCTATGCAAATAATGGTCGAAACTCAATGCCTTGCACAACAAGTTTTTCAATATTACCTGAGTGCCACATCTCTATGCAAATATACGAGTCAAAATCAGGTCTTACACTAGTGATACCTGTCGTCTCGTGTCCTGGCGTATAATCCGAGATAAACTCCCCTAAGCTCACCTCCCACCAACCATCCATTCTTTTTCTTGGAAATTCCATATTACTCGGTTTGTTCAACGGGTTGGAATATTTGATCAAACCATCTGGTTTAATGGATTCGAGGTTTTCTCAAAAACATCTTTCTAGTTTTTTTAGACCGGAACGAGCAGAACGGTCTCCTTTCAGAAACTGGTATACCCAAATGCATAACTTCCATGTTCAGATGGTGACACTCAACAGTCACATCCCATGGTTGTTCGAAACACGGATCGTTTTGCATCTTGTATACAAGGTAACACGCATATGTAGTTTTTGTTGACAAAAGAGGATATATGAGGTGAAAAGTCATATTTATTTCACGTGGCCTTGTTGTAATAGCAACTTTTCCAAATCTGCATTTGGCAAAACAATGTCAACATAGATTCAATAAGGAATATTAAAAAAAGATAGTGAAATATATATAAAAAGGGGTTAGTTATTGTAAAACAAGTATTAAAGTAAAACGATTTTTAGTTAAGAAAAAAAGATTGTTTTATTTGTTTTACTTTAATACTTGTTTTATTTGAACCAGAACCTATATATAAGATAAGATGATTACAAAGAGACAATGAAGATGGAGAGAGACCTGGATTCATTTGGAGATGCAGGTACAGACAGAAATGCGACCGAGGGAGGTCCTGAAAATGAATCTGGTAAAAACATAAAACATGTCTTCCCATTCAATTTGGTTATCCAAAACCACTGCAAACAAATTAAAAACTTCAACTATATTATACAGAAAAAACATTAATATAATGATTAATACCTATGTTATCTTTGGCACACATGTAACTATGATCGATCAGTAATAAAATGCAAGTACTTCACTTTATTTTATAATCATGTTCTAAGAAATATTAGCCAAAATTCAAACCGAATATGATGGTAAGGGACTAACGCTAACCATGTCAATGCCCTTATAAGATTCCATTTCAAGCTTGATACGTACGCCTTTAGAGAGAATGGAATATGCTTCTTCTTTGGTAGGGAAGATCACATCCTTTTGAGGCATTGTCAAGGTTGGAGAACTCGGGATCGGATCGGCGAGGGGGGAGTCAGGAGCTTTTGAAAACTCGGATTGGACTCGGGGTACCCGGAATGGGTTTTTATATAGAAAAATAATAATTTTTGAAATTATATGTAACAAACTTCAAACTTAAACATAATTGTTTAGAAACATTAACATAATACTTCAAAGTCTTAACTTAATTGTTTAAAAACATTAACTTAAACCAATTTAGGATTTTATTAAAAGTTTATTAAATAAAAAATAAAAAATTGACCAGAGTTGACCCGAGTTTAGACCCGAGTCAGTTGAGTCTTGACCGAGTCGGCCGATTTTGACCAAAGTTGACCCGAGTCTGAGCTGTTGACCAATTTTTAGTCAGATCCAGCCCGACTCGACTCGCGGAGGAGCCGATCCCCAATTCCAGTCCGAGTTCTCGGCCTTGAGTCGCTGGAGTTTTACAACACTGCTGCTTCTTTCTCTTTTGTTTGACATGATTATTAATACGTGGAGATACAAGACTCTGCACATATATCGGGGCACCAATAATATCCTGAGTCCTGCACAACTGTATCTCGTGACACAAGGACTTGTCGCATAGAACGTCATGCTTCAACAATCCACTCAAACAGTGCGCAAAATCATTCTTCATCTGCCAATCATGTGTCACCCTTGTCCAAGATTGCTTCACATTGTAAACATTCATTTTCCATATCTTGTGGGGAAGCAGGTATTCATCAAATATGCATAGACATTCATCAAAAACCCCCAAGCTTATGACCGAGCAAGGGGCACGGATGGACGATTGATATACCATATCATCATCTGGTTGGGGGATTTGTTTAAATTTCTCTTGGGATAAATCAAAAGAGAGAATTACATTATTCTCATTTTGATCCTTCATAACCCAATGAAGCGCCCCATTGCACAAGACGCCAACGCTTCTCACATAGCAATAGTTCACGTCTCCAACAAACGTCCAAGCATTGGATTTCAAGGTTAAGACGTGAAAGCATGTCACGTACTTACTTTTCATGAAACCCACTACAACTTTGTAATCATCTATGGATGAATCATAGCCAAAACCGAAACATAATAGTAATTCCGCTTGACACTCCCGGGGCTTGTTACAAAGCTTGTGCTTTCTTAGTTTTGTCACCTCTCTAGTTGAAGGGTTGACTACAAACAATTGAGCATTATGAAGAGAGATGCACACCAACCCATTTGAGGAACCAAGAAGATGAAAACGATGATCAAAATTAAAATACCAGGAATCAAATCCTAACTGAAAGAAGGAGGCGGGTAACCCGGTTATAATGACTCGTCGATGTCCAATCTGAGTACTATTGCAATCATAGTTGTAACTATGTTTGAGATGACCTTTAACAAAACGATTACTGGAGATCAAAGAGTGCCATGACTTACACACACTCTTGCAACGGATAAGATCCTCCACGTCTAATCTTATTAGTATCTGCTCATATATGTCTACTTGAAGCATTGCCATTCGGTACAATCCACACCTCTCTGTTAGGAATAATAAAAAGATTATATATATATATATATACACTCAGAACACCCTTTAAGCTTTTAAATTGCTTTCTAGACGACTAGACATAATGCAGAAACTATATAAAATAAAAAAAATAAAAAACAGTGTATTTGATCATCGAAATTATAATTATAATGCTTGGTTTTTCTTTTTAAACTAACCTGACTAGAACCAATTAAGTAAATAATAATAATAAAAATAATAATAATTCACCTGGATTGAGAAAATTAATTGGATGGCGGCAAAGAAAACCCTCTGTATGATGTGCTTGAGCATCCATTGAGCTCCATTGCTTAACTGGATTTATAGTGTATCTGCTAATATGACTAGGGGTCAAAAAAGCCCGTACCCAAATAAACCGACTCGACCCGAATGAGTTTGGATCATTTGGGTCGCCTTATTCGGGTTTAAATGTGTTATTTGGGTTGATCCGAACCCAAAATGTTTTATATGGTTGGTATATGAGTTAAACATAAAAAAATCCAGGTGACCCGAATAACCCGAATAAGTTCTTTATATATTATTTAGTTTTTTGAAGACCGAAAAATGTCAGAACTTTTGAGCATGGTGATAAAAGAATGTTCATGTCCTCAAGTTGAAGATAGAAAGCAAAAGAATTTTGAATATTTTGGATTAAATTGGGTGATTAAACAACATCATCATGTTAATATTATAACTTTTGTCGTGTT